>PVIC010022142.1:0-27933 GCA_004025085.1 Thryonomys swinderianus
AAAAAAATCCTGGAAAAAAAAATATTTCAGTGTACATTTTTGATGTTACACTATAATTAATAGATAGTAACTATATATTTCCAAACAGAAACAACACACATCAATCATAAAGTACATATTAATAAGTAAGGATTCGTAGTAGAAACAGAATAGTTTCAGTATATCTAATTTACATATTTCATACATGAAATTCAAGTCTGTATTTCAGATAATCTTTGTGACATGTGATATGTAGGACAATTTTTGCTTTTTGCAATTTTATGCAGTCTTTCTCTAGCTTTGTAGCATACGAAAGATAGTACCTTTCATGTTCATGAAATTGAATTATACTAACAAAGATAGCCGGGCGTGGTGGCTCACGCCTGTAATCCCAGCACTCGGGAGGCAGAGACAGGAGAATCGCTGAGTTCGAAGCTTGCCTAGGCTACATAGTGAGCTCAGAGCCAGCGTGAACTACAAAGCAAGACCCTGTCTCAAGAAAAAAAAAAAAAAACAAAGATATAAATTCTCTTCCTAAATATAAAAGCAATCAAGATTCAAAATAAGCCATACTTGCCATGCAAGTTAATATATGTATACGTAATTTTTTTGTAATAAATCCTTTCATATAACTATTAAAAAAGTTAAGATTCAGAAAGGCCCAAATAAGAAAGAAGTATTTTAAGATGAGTCTAGGGTTTAACCTGTTTCTGTCCCAAGATAAGTTCCTTATTTTTCTGGTACTAGAAGTAGAAATAGTCAAGCCAACAAGGAGGTGACCATCTCTATTTCAGCATATGTTGATTCTTTGGTGATTACTTTCAATTTATTTTAATTGACAAATGATAATTGTAGATATTTATGGGGCAGAATGTAGTGTTTTGATATGTTTATATACAGTATAATGATTAAAATTAATCAATGTATCAGTAACCTCACCTAGATATCATTTCATGTGGTGAGAATATTTAAAATACAGTTACGTATCATCAATGATGAAGGTACATCCTGAGAAATCCACTTGAGGGTGATTTCGTTCTGTGAACATAATACAGTGAACGTGCACAAACCTAGATGATCACAAGTTATATAATCATCATGTACATGGTATGAAATTAACAAAGCATTGTTATGTGGTGCATGACTACTTCCAATATAAATTACTAACTTTCGTCACCATGAAATCTGATTGCAGCAGCTATTTCCCACTACTGTTTGTATCTATTCCATAATAACCAAGGAGGATTTAAGACTTGGTAGCTGCATCAGTTGCTTTTTACTGCGTGATGAAGAATTCCAAGGCGGTGGTGTATTTTTTTTAAAAAAAGTATTCTGCCCATTGTATTTGGGGTTGGCCTTTTAGATATGGCTGAGCCACGTGGCTCCTCTGGTGTGTGAGGCTGATCAGGCATCTGCAGTGGGTTCTTGACACAGCTATGCCAGCTGGTGCTGGGTGTGCTTGGAGAAGAATTCATGACTTTATCCGCAACCTATCATTATAATTATAATATCACTTTTCAAATGTCAGTGATGGTTTACAATCCCACTTACTTTTAGTATCATATTCCACCAATTTTTAAGTGAACAACTGTAATGAGAGTTTACTACCATCACTGATAATTAACATTTGATGTGAGAAGCACTGAGTCATGCACTTGCAGGACTGAATAAGAATTTAGAGTATGTTTACTATATCCCCATTTTTGTATGAAAACTGATACCTGAAGAGCCTATAAGCTGCTTAAATTCAACAGCTGAATCTTCACCAGAAATCAGGTACATCTTCCAGCAGTTACTCCGATTGAATTTTTTAGTCATCCACAGGACAGCCACACTGATGTTAAGAACACAGATTTAATATTCATTACAGTTAGGAATATTTCAGAACATTTTATTGTAACACAGATTTCTCAATGTTTCTACCATGAAAATTCATTTATACCTGACATATCTAATAATCTTAAAAATAATTATTCTCAAATAGCCTCTGCTTTGAGTATTTGTTTTGAAACAAGACTTCTGTTGGCCTCATTTAAAATTTTGAAGTATGTGTATTAAACATTGAAATACAAGCTGCTAAGCTTAGATATATGCATGCTATTTGTTTAAATAGTACCAATTAAGATGCTAAAAATAATTCTGCATTTTTATATTGATAGAAAATAAGAGAAAGCATGTAAAATTACAAATTTTATATATAAAAGACTATTAATTTCTCCCCTTATTTTTCATCTATAAAGGGTATATTTCAGTGATCTTTCTTGTGAATTCTGTCAAAAAAGAAAACAATAATGATACCAAAGAAAGGAGACCCAGATATTTCTAAGAAAATTCACATCTGCTTCAGTTTCACTGGTAACTCTCCAAAGAGTAGAGTATTTAAAATAATGTATCCAAGATCAGACGAGATCGGCGCATTCAGGGTGGTATGGCCATTGAGTGTGATTGTGAGCTGTATATAAAATATACCAATAAAGAATTCAATTTTTAAAAATAATGTATCTAATATGAGAAAGAGATAACTCATGTCAGTAAGATCAATTAGATGACAAGTGTTCAACACTAGATCAATTATAATTGCATTTCTTATTTGGAACTTTCCAAAAAATTAAAAGTAAGAAAAATCCAACAGATCTGCCCATATTTTCTGATTTGCCAAGAGAGACTTTTCTGGTCAATCATTTCTTTATTACATCTTATCATTATTCATATTTCCATTCATCCTAGCCTTAGTCAACCAACCACTTAGGGTTTTATTCAGCAATGGCTATGTACAAGGTATTTCAGTATCTCATACTAATAAATAAATGAGACCACAGGTGCAAAATCACATTAAAGATGACAGGAGAGTATATAATTATAAAAGATGATGATTATACAGCTGCTTTACTGATGAAGAGCTTGCACAGGCTCAGAAATTTGAAAGCAGGAACTGTGTTTTATCTTCCTTCTCATTAAAGCATGTGTGCTGAAGAAGACAAGCCAGGTCCTGACGTAGAGGAGAAACTGAGTAAAGATTCCTGATGAGTAATATTTCAAAAGCTGAGTATCACCCAGGATCTCAATAGTGCATGTCCTTCGGTTTAAAAAGTGTATCAGATTACTAAACATCTAATGTTATAACAAAAACGAACCTAAAAATAAATTATTTTTGTCACAAATCACACTGAAAGATAAAACTATGATCATAAAATGTATTGAAACAAAGTTTCTTATTTTATTCTTGAAGATGAAAACCTACTTGATTTATAATTGAGGACGGTCATGTATACTATTTTACAAACTTGGGGTTATCATATGTATGTTTATTTTTTTCTAACAATGACTAGTCATTTTATCTGATGATCTCAAGAGTAAGAATAAATAAATCTCAACATCTGTTATGTGACTTGAATCTCACTATCAAATATTTTGTATCTCAGCTTTCATCCCTACAATCAAACTGTATCTAACTCATTTCCAGAAGGATTTTATTTGCCTCACTTGAAATTAGGAGGCTTTTACATTTTCTCAAAAAATTTTATCTGAATTTTAGAAAACCAATTTTAAGCAATTCCAAGCACACATAACTAAAAGAACAAATGCAATGAAGATAATAGAAAAAAATTAATCCAAGCACATCTCTTGAGAAATTATCAAAGATAGGTAGCATACTCAAACATGTGAGAATGAGAAAATAAATATTATAACTTCAATTAAAAAGAGTATTTTCATGGACTATAAAGGGAGCTGGAATTAACTGGCTGATAGATTTCAAACTGCTGAATTAAATCTATAATATCTGTTTGCCTTTGTATAATTTAGAGTCTACAATTGCCTGGAGGTCACCTTTAAGGAAGCAGAGAAAATCAATACACTTCACCATAAGTTAAGTAGTGTCATTTACCTCTATTAAATAAGGTTTTCACGAGTTAAAGGAAAAATACACACAATAACAATCAAGACCAGCAGCGGATTTTCTGGTCTGTGGACGACCACTTCTGTACAGTTCTTCCTAGTTATCAGGATCTTTGTGGCATTATGCAATACATTCTCAAGGGCAAACCTGGTAGGCTTTCTAGACAGGGTACAAACACTAGAAGAGAATTTCCAGGTGCAGAAATGGTCATCAAGGTGTAAGACTAAAAAACCCCAAAGATTAAGTGGAAGTTCTATTTAGGAGATTATGAGAATCAAACTAGAAGACAGATAACAGGAACATTGCCAGAGACCAACAAATAGGTACAACATGAATAATAAGAAACTAGCAAAAAAAAAAAAAAAAAACCCCGATGAGGATAGTACTGCACAATATATTGGAGTTAAATAGTATAAAAAATGGACATGTCACTTCTTCAAAGTTATCACTATTGGTTAAAGTTACATAATTTTCTGTGAAAATTTCTGGTACCTATTAAGCTGAAACTGACATGCTGAATTCAATGCAGATCACAGAGAAAGCTTTCATTTTTACACTGTTTTTTACAAAGGGATTAATTTTGAAACTTGGAGTCTGACTTATCTCACTGAAGATTAATTTTAATAGGGTTTTTCTGGCCATACATGTCCTGTAGCATGCAGACATCAAGTTGTTCCATTCAGAACCACAGTCATTATCAATAGATTGATTTTTTGAGTGACTTTGATTCATGGTGATAATCAGACACAGAGTATTTTCACAAATCTGTTATAGCTTAAAAAAATTTCTTTTGAACAGAGAGGGAAATGCACTACTTGATTCAAAGTATGATAGTAAAGTTTATGTGGCAGTTAGATCTTAAATGTTGGATCTAAGAAATCCCACAGTCCATTACAAACTTGTCTCTTTACCACAAACATGAACTTAGAAAATTTATGGCAGAATGAAATATGATAAGATATAAAGCAGAGTGCTCCAGACACAACTGATCACTGTATGCTGCTATTTCTAGAACGGTATTGGTATTTACTAATTACTTTGTTATGATACAAAGAATTATTATTTTCAGGAATCACAACTTACATTACCAAATATTAGATACATTGATAGCTCTCTGATACCATATTATTTTAATTCAAAATGACATGGTAAGTAATAAGTCAAAGGGAAACAACACAAAATAGTACAAAATCATAATTGGCTGCCCTTTAAAAGAGTTAGGATAAACCTAAGGGGTACAGATAAATACTAAACCCCATAAAGTATAGAGACACCACTTACCTAGTTGATATAAAATATAGAAAAATAAACTTAGCAAATACCACTTTGCCTCACATCCAATAGACAAATCACCAAGATCAGAACAAATCAAATTTCTAACTAATACATTTGATATTCCTATTGATATAGTTTAGATTTATATGTAACTCTCACAGTAGGATGTACAAAAACATACTTTCTGTTGAAAATCGTGAATGTGGAATAGAACTTTTACCCCTAAACATTAGGGTCTATGTGAAGAAACTACTCCAATTGTTTCACACTCTTAGACCCAGAAAAATGTGTTCAAATGCATAAAGTACCTTCATGGAAACTACAAATTACTTTTGTAATTTTTAACATTATTGTCAAGCTAAAAATTAAAAGCTGTTTTATCATTTCTGTTTTGGAAGGCACATTCATCTCACAATAACAAAACTTGTCTCATTTACTTACTTAAAATGTTAAGAATAGTAAATATCTTTTTAAATTTATATCCTCAAAAATACATGGCTGAAACAAGAATATTGTATTTGTTTATATCTCAAACTATTGCAAGTTCTCTTGATAATGGAGTGAAAAGACAGGAGGGAAAGAAATTCATGTTGGTTAAATGGACACGTTTGATTTGGAAATAACCAATGATATGTTTGCAACAATTTCATCCTGACACTAGAGGAACTATGTATATATTTTCCATTAAATGTAACCAATTAGTTTTTACTCCATCCACTGCACAGTTAATTCCAACTGCAAATGATTGTTTGCTAAGGAAAAACAAAATATGAAATTCAGTGCCCTGAGAGTGTGACATTACAGAGATAATTAACAAGAAAAATATATCCAGTCAAGGGAGAAGAAAAATATGATGGATGACTCTTTGTTCAGGATTAGCTAAAAGCCCTGGGACTCTTTCCTCCTCAAGGGTGACAGGCACCCCTCACTGTTAGCATTGTTCGACAACACGCTACTCACAGCCAGTAATCCTCCTCGGGACATCACACCTCACTTTCTAACAAAATTATTCTTTGTAGCTGCAGGGTAGGAGCACATTCTTTGGGAAGAATGGATAATTAGTACCAATCCTTGACCCTGTTTGATGCCGCTGACCTCATAAACTTGCAGATGTGATGAGGAAGCCAGAGAAGACAGTACACGCTCTTTTTTTTTTTCAATGACATCTATAGAAACACAAACTAACTCAGTGGAAAGTATTTGGTCAATCTCAGATCCCACTGGCAAAGATGTGGGGAAATAGACTTCAATACATTTGCTGATGAGGATGCAAAATTCTAAAGCTCTGGGGAAAAGGAAATTTGGCCATACTTAGAAAACAATTCTACATTCATTCGCTATTTGATGACACAATTACACTTCTAGGAATTTAGCCCACCCTAAAGCCAACATATTAGACAGAAATGTAAATAAAGTTATTAGTTGCAGCAAATATCTGAAGAACACAGGTACTCAGCACTTGTACCTGAATGACAAGTGTAAGTGACTCTAAACAACTCCAATATTCTTTAAGATATTTTAATTGAACAAAAAACAAGATAAAAGGAGATGTAATATTCAAATCAAATCGACACATAAATTATTATCTCAAGAAAAAATATTGAAAACAAACTAAAAAAAGTTACCTTTAATCAAAGAGATGAAGTTGGAGAAAATTAGGATAGAAAGTCAACTTTTATGTATGTATCTTTTTGAAAGGAATGAATAAGAGACTCTATTTTACATATTTAAAAAACAAAACCTAAGAATTCAAAGTGCTCTGAAATAATAAACATTATGTATTTATGCACTTTTTCGAACTGGCAAGAGTACTGACAAAGAACTTTTAAATTTTAGCTTAAAGTGGACTGGAGATTTAGCTCCATGGTTCTGCCACCTGCCTAGCAAGTGCAAGGTCCTGAGTTCGATTCCTGGTAACCACATACGACAATACCTGGTGTGGTGACTCACACCCACCAGCAATCAGTACCACACACCACAATGCCGGGCTTGGTGGCTCATACCTGTAATCCCAGCACTCAGGATGCCGAGGCAGGAAGATTGCTGGGTTCAAAGCTTGCCTAGGCTACATAGTGAGCTCAGGGACAGCCTGAACTACAAAGGAAGACCCTGACTCAAAAACATAATAATAATAACATATATTTATATTTTAACTGATACCAAAAGTGTACAGTGATTTTTGTTCTTCTTCTAAAAGACAAAATCTCAGTTTGTAGCCCTGTCTGTTATCAAATTTACTAAATCAGGACCTCTATCTCCTTATTTATGATTTTTTTCAAATAATTTTAAATGCTGATTTGCTTTACATCCCTAGCAGGACATAATCTTCTAAATACATAGAACTTAAAGTACATAAACTAGTAAAAGAGCCAAAAACAACTTCATTCAGTAATCATACTTCTAGCAAAATGTTCATATTGCTGTACATACATGGTGGGAAGTAAATAAGTAACTTATTTAACTGTTTGTTAATTGACTGTTAATTGTTTGTTACACTGTGTTATAAAATGGATAAAATTAAATGAAAAGCTAGGCCAGACATGATGGCTCATGCCTGTAATCCCAGAACTCAGGAGGCAGAGACAGGAGGATTGCTGAGTTCGAGGCTTGCCTGGGCTACATAGTGAGCTCAGGGCCAGCCTGAACTACAAAGTGAGAACCTGTCTCAAAAAAACTTAAAAAAAAAAAAAAAAAAAGTAAAGAGCTGAATTTGGTTTAGTATCAGTGAGAACTCCTTATTTTTGTACATAACATACTCCATCTTCATGCACTGAAAAATCTTAGAAATAATTGTCAACTTAAAATATCAATAAATATTCATAGGTTACCTAATTATGGCCTCTAACTATAATTTTCCACTAAAAGAAATCAGAATTTAAAGAAAGACTGGTTATCAGGCTAGGACAGGAAATACAAAAGATAAGCCTAGAACATCATGTCATATCTAAAGGCAGGCAAACTAGATCCAGTCTACATCTACTTGGTGAGCTACGTGGAGTATGAAATTGAACGACATAAAATTGTCTTTATGTAAACAAAGCATGTTGAATACCAGGAATTTTGTATGTCAGAGGTAACATCAGGGATAGAAAATTAAATAACATCATGGAAATGGAAATGTTAAGTGTATAAACATTGAGAAAACACCTGACAAGCAGCACAGTTTCTGTTACAAAGTCTTCAAGAACAGGCTGAAGAAATCCTGTAGAATGAAAGAGAATAAAGGATGTAGAGAACATAAAATAATTATATGAAGTTTCTTAGGCAATGATTCAAATGAATAAATCTTTAAAACTCATAAATGTGAACTGTGATCACATATTGATTTTATTAGATGTGAATGAATCTCTTTTCAAGTATAATAATGTTATTACACTTATTTTTGTTGAGAGGATTATTTTTTAGAAATACTAAAATATTTGCAAGAAATAATTTGCTTCAAAATGAGCACGGGAGCTGTAGTTGTAGCTCAGCGGTAGAGCACTTGCCTGTGGTGTGCAAGGCCCTGGCTTTGCCTCTCAGAACAGGAAAAGATAAGGAAATAGGAAAAGAGAAAGAGAAGGAAAAGGAAAGGGCGGAGAAAGGGAAGGAGAAGAGAGAAGCCAGAAAGGAACGGAAGAAAGGGAGAAAGGAACTAGGGACATACATAGGAGTGGAGATGTCATAGCAGATAAAATACATGTGGGCTACGTGAGGTTGACGAAGATCTCCACTTTTGTTCATATTTCTTTAATATAGGTAACTTTCTTTTTTAAAGTAAAACAAACGCAGACTTGGATTTTTGTTCATCTTCCCACAAAGAAGTATAAATTTTTATGAAGATTCTAGATTGTTTTTCTGACTTGGGAACTTCTGAAAACCAACTATAATTTATTGACTCTCTTTCATAACTGACACTATACTTAGAAATCTGCGTATGTTCACTCTGGCATTGTTTCCATTGTATATTGGTATATTCATACTAAATTCATAAAATGTGTATTAGTAAGATATAAGACTACTCAATTAGAGGTGAATACATTTTGTCTCTTTTCAATTTAAAATATTATAACTAAATATTAATCATTTATAGTACACAGGACATTCAACCTTCTTTGCCTTAGAAAGTAATAATTCAGCACTAACTTTGACAGGATCCAGGATATGTGGCAAAAGAAGAGGAGCACAGAATAAAATATTCCAAATGGTATATCGTGGGAATGAGAAGGCATAAACTGCTATATCTTTTTCCCACTCACCATTTGGCTATTGCATAACGGGAGCATTCTTGCTATGCATAGGATTGGTAAAGTGCTGAGCAGATTTTCTCCCTACGCTTACATCCCACTAATATACGTTATTATAATTTTTCAAATAACTTCATTCTCTCTCCTACTGATCTCCCTTGTGACGTGCCTGTCCTTTGCTAGCCTTGCTGTGTTGAGAGACGATAAGGTGAATGTGTTGTGGCTCTGAGAATTTGACTTGTTGCTTATTTTCATTGTCACAGATATTGCATCTGTATAATGGGAAGATATTTGTTGATTATAACATGTGTGAAGATTAATGTCTCCAATGCACTCATGTCTCTTGGCACACACACACACACACACACCATTCCTCAGGCAACCTGGCACGTGTATATAAAGAACAGAAAAACTAATAGGCTGTATGTTAAATCTTACTGTTACCACTTAGGAGCTGTAAGCGTTTGAAGTTACTTTCACTCTCTCTGCCTTAACTTACCGGTCTAAAGAAGTACTGCTTTACAAATGAGTTTGGAAGGTTTCAGTGACATAGCCCTGGATAAATAAAGTACTCATTTTGATACCTGGCCAACAGGGATCAACAACAGTGACTCATTCTTTAGAGGCTTCCAACAATAGTTCACTAATATTGTTATTATTATATTTTATAAGGACTTTCATGTTCTGCTATTTTCAGCTAACATCAGACCAGTACCTTTTAGAATGCTATTATAAGGGTACTTCATGAGTGGTACCTATTCATGGCAGAACTGGCAGGTGGCTACAGATGCAGCAGGATCAGCTTCTGATGGAAAGACATCTCTGAACATTTTCATGAGCAAGATTTCCTGGGTGGTAGGTGGTGCTTGTTCATCATTCGTCAAACTTTTTATAAGGATTCAGATTTTGCACCCATAACCAAATGCCTAAATTAATTTTAAGCCACTTAATTTTGCTAAATTCAGTGTATACGTTCTGGATGTGACGACGAATGTGGAAAAGCTTTTATCTCCTTGAACATTATTGTCCATCAAGAAAAGAGCTTCATTTTAGGGTATTTTGTTTTGTTTTGTTTTACAACAAGGACAGATATACTCCTGAGTGACAGTTAAATTTGCTGAAGGTATTAAATTGCTAATGCTAATGCATTTTACAATCTTTTGAGCTGATTTAATATATTAGGCTGCCACTCAAAGTTATAATAAACAATACCACATTCTTAGTTGAAAATCATTCTGTCAGATCTGAAGGCTTTCAGAAATGCCCACCTATGTTCAGAGTTTACAAATACTCTCTTATTTCTCTGTGGGTTGCCCCACGGACCAATGACATAAATACTTCAATTTGCATCTCTCGTCTCAGGGTTTGGAACCAGTGTGAATCCATAATAAACACCTGGTGGGAAATATCTAAGGCTGGGAAATAATTCTCCATTTAAGAAGATAGAAATGTTATCTCACATAAGAGAAACACTTTTAAAACTTACTATCAGCTTATCTTCATGTACTCTCCATGACTTCATATGTGCTTCCCAGGTTTAGGTAGAGCGCAATAGGCACATCAGCAAAAACTGAGAAAAGAAAATCAGTCCTATTTAAAAGCTGCAATAGAGGGCCAGAGATTTAGCTCAGTGGTTCCAGTGCCTGCCTTACCAGTGCAAGGCCCTGAGTTTGATCCCGATAACCACATACAATTCTGGATGTGGTGACTCACGCCCACCAGCAATCAATACCACATAGCACAGTGCCGGCCGTGGTGACTCACACCTGTCATCCCAGCACTCGGGAGGCAGAGGCAGGAGGACTGCTGAGTTCCAGGCTTGTCTGGGATACATAGTGAGCTGAGGGCCAGCCTGAACTACAAAGCGAGACCCTGTTTCAAAAAAAAAAAAGCTGCAATAGAATTGAGATATGCCTGAGATGAAGTAATAGAATTTATGTTACATGTAACATATTTTATATAATAAAAATATGTAAAATGTATTCTATATTACTATATAAATAATTTAAATATATAACAAATATATATTTATAAAATTTCCCCTGAGACAAAGGTTGACTGTCTAGAAAAAGTTTCCTCTATGTTTACTTCAATAACCATTACAGTAATACCCCAATAACATTATAATTTAAAATGCTCAAAATATTTCACATAAGCTACCTTGCTGGATTTCCAAAATGAACATGGAAACTAAAGAGAGAAAACATTTCCTTTCACAAAAGATAAACTAGAAATTTCAAACAAAAAATGAGGGAGACGGTAAGCAATAGGCAGACGATCTGTGTGGAGATGGAAGGGGGGCTCCGGGAGGAGGGAGAGCAGAGGGAGGAGAGGCCGGGAGAGGAAGAGGCATGACGGAGATGCAAGGCATCCGCGTTCTATCACCCTACGAGGAGCACAGCTACCATGTGTCTCAAAGATATACTGACAACAATGAAAAATGATAAAAAAAATGACATACATAGGCATAAAAGGAATATTGTGTAATACATTGCATAATTATACTGGAATATGGATTCAAGATGCAATCAAATACTTCCTATTATTGTACAGAGTAGTTTTCTGGAAGAACAATTTTATATATATATATATATATATATATATATATATATATATATATATATATATATATAAAATTAGTTAAGATGGAAATATTTATAAAAACATTAAGCTTGAAACTTGTTTGGGACAGTGTAAATCTAAATAGATGAGTGGACCTAATTAAGTTTTTCCCAACAGCTTGCACATAGTGTGGCTGGAAACAGAAAAGGAAAAAAGGCAAAGTTCCTGCCCTCAGCAAGACTACATTCTGTGCAAAGAAACAGAGTTCAAATACTCAGGATCTGGTGTTGTACTATATAAGTATTAAAAAGAAAAATCAAGAAGGGTTAGAGATAAATTTTTGAACAGTGCCGTATCAGATGAAGAGTTTCCACTTCAAGGAGAATGAGGCAGCAGAATTCAAAGTCTGAGCTGCTGGGAAATTTAGTGACTAAGTAAGATTGTGTTTTACAGTGAAAAATTTTTTAAGAAAAAGGCTGGGGAGGTATCTCAGTCTGAAATCCCAGGGTTCAAATCTTCAGTGCCACACACACACACACACACACACACACTCACACATACACACACACGAGTTTTCACTTCTCTGAATAAAATAATGTTGAACGGAAATAATAATGTGAGACAACTGGGAAGACAAAACATTGGGCAGAAAAATCTCCATCAAGCCAAAGCGGTGATAAGGTGGGAACTGATCATACTGTTCACTACTGAATTTTTTTTAAGAACCTATTTTGAGAAAATGTAAGCAAATCAAAGTAACATGCCAGATAGTAAAGATTTCTTTGAAATTTTCAGCAATTGTCCTGAACTCAATAAATTTTCAATTAATTTGTTATACTATTCCCTCCAATGTCCTACTTGTGCAAATATTAAAACTGCCACTGGAACACGCTCTTTGATGCAGGGGAATGTCTCCAGGAAAGGCCAGCTGGCGGCCTTCCAAAACAATTCCTTGGGGTTGCATTCCTGACTACCTCCCAGGGTTCAATGTGCTTCTCCAGACTCAGCAATGATCCTGCCAACTCAGAATAAACAGGTACATGTATGTGAGCCTCTTGGTGTTAGGTGGAGGTGTGGCTCACAGTCCTTAAACTTGCAATCCATGAATAATTTCAGAAGGATTATTTATGCACAATGAGATATTTAACTATCTACTGAAATGAATTACTTTTAAACACAGAGCATAGCTACAAATCCTTCCAACAAAGTCCCTGAAATTTAGTATAATGTAATTAAATTATGAATAAATCAAAGGTTCATTATTAGAAAATGGACTATGTAGCTAGACACATCGTAATCACAATAGATGCACTGTAAACATATCTCAAAGGAAAGAGCATTTGCCTTTGGGAAACTTGGATAGATTGACTCACAGTTATACACTACGGATATCCTGACATCTGCAAAAGCTTGTGGAGTTTGTGTTAATTTACCCTTTATCTTTGTATATTGTAGTTGAACCAACAATATTGAATAATGCTACCTGACTATTCTAATCTCCTTTTTAAGAGTTTTCACTCAAAAGTTCGAAGCCAAACTCTTAAATGCTACCTCTTAAAGGGAACCTAGCATATCTTTTTCAATAGTGATTTGAGGCCTGATTTCTTTTTTCTTTTTCTTTTCTTTTCTTCTTTCTTTCTCTTTGTTTCTTTCCTTTCTTCCCCCTCCCTCCCTCCCTCCCTCTCTCTGTCTCTCCCTCCCTCCCTCCCCCCTCCTTCCCTTTCTCTCTTTTCTATTTTTTATACTACCAGGGATCAAACTCATACTCTTGTGCTTTCAAGGTAGACATGGTGCCACTGAGCCAAATCTCTGGCCCTGAAGCTGTTTATTGTAGAAGGCTCTCAGTACTCCATTCTGCCAAATGGAAGGTTATAGGATAGCTTCTGATACAGGTAAGAAACCCATCACCTCGAGGCTACTCTTCCAGAGCAGTCCTACTAGGGAAAATAAATATGATACTTGTTTATTTTCCACCACTATAAAAAATGCCAGAGGCTGGAAAAATGGATAAAGAAAACAGACCTATTATCAAAGATTAGGAAATTTAAGGGCATGGTGGTGATGTGCATGTGCACTTATTTCTGGTTAGGATATTGTACATTATATCATACTGCAGATGATCTTACTGAGAGAGCATTTGTCTGTGCAAAAGGTTACAAGGAAGACAAGAAGCCAAAGACAACAGAGAGCAAGCTTGGTCTTCTATCATAAACCTCTCCATAGAACTAAGCAGTATCTCACAAGAACTACCATGATCTCTCTTGAGGGCAGCACCAATAAGACACTCAGTCAAGCTCTACCTCTTACGGCCTGAGCACACTGCAATTCTCACATCCCATACTGCGAACCAGGCTTCAACCCCATGAACACTTGGAGGACACACTCAAACCACATGCCAATCATGACCCCAACGTTTGTGAAGTATGTGTTTAAGAATACCATTAAAGGCAGCAAACCTGGATGGAAGTTAAGATTCTTTGAATACTAGATAGACGTAAGATATTGTGTTCAGCAAAAACTTGAAAAGGGGCCAAGGATTTAGCTCAGTAGTTCCAGGGTCTGCCTGTCAAGCACAAGGTCCCAAGTACAATCCCGGGCACCACACACCACAATGCCAGGCATGGTGCTCACATTTGTCATCCCAGCAATCGAGAGGCAGACGCAGAAGAACTGCTGAGAGTTCGAGTCTAGCCTGGGCTACACAGTGAGTTCAGAATCAGCCTGAACTGCAAAAGCAAGACATGGTCTCAAAAGTAAAATTAAATTAAAATAAAATAAAAAAATAAAACAACAACAACAAAAAACAACCTTTTGAAAATAAGCTCTGCCATCAAGAAAATCTTAATGGTTAAAAAAAAGCTACATGCAACAAATAATTAAAATATCAGGTGTAATAATTAGCAGCTCCCATTTCCAGTGGAAGAATGTTCCACATGCTTAGCATTTATATTTTAAAAGATTTATGATTCAAGTAACTTTCATACTATACAAGCACTGTGTTGACTCTTTGTTTGAAGAGAGGATGCAAACATGGTCTTTTTTGATTGAGTACAGAGTAAACTTTTCTTGTCTCCCAAAGTTGTCCATGACAAGTGTGAAGAAACACTGTGCAAACCCACTGGCTGTTCACAGACTCACATGCTTTGTGAACATTTTCCTATGTGTGAACTATTCTTCTTTCTGCCGCTGCCTGCTCAACAACTTGTCCTCTTTCGAGTCCCAAACCTTCTGACTTACCCATGATAATTATCTCCATTGTTTCATCTCCTTATATAAAGTATTTGCAATATTATAATATCCACTACCTGATAACATAACTACTTGTGCATTTATCTAACTCAGATTTTAAAGGACTGGAGGTCAAGAACAATTCTATCCTCACTAATGAATCCTCAGATTCTGCTTCAGAACCTGAAATTCAATATATGCAGAGCAAATGTTGGCTAAAAGAATTAATGAATATCTTACACTCAGAATTGCTATAACTGTAGGAAAAGAAAAAGGTCAAGTGGGGTCAGTGGGGAGCTGGTAAATGTTTAACCGCTGGCTGCCTAAGAAATCAAAAGGCCATGGTTTATAGCACTTCTGATTTTCACGATAGAAATTTCATACTGATACATCACCAAACATGGACTTAGGAAGTAGTAATACACCATTGTAAAATACGTCTACTATTCTCAAAAAATAGAGAAAATTGGTAAAGACCAGGTTTGGACATCTATTCATACAAATTAAACACAGAACACAGGTTATATGGAAAATGCAGCAAAGCTATTTGTATAATTTGGTTTTCAAATATAATATAATTAATTCTAAATTTATATAATTACTCATATAATGACCATGCTTAAGAACTGGCTTGCAAAATTCTTGAAAATCCTACATACAACTCTTTTGAGCTGATGACAGTTGTCCCCATCACTCCTTTAAACAAAGCACTCTGGGGTAAAGTAGAGAAAATAGTAAGAATATTTCTAGATAGAGCAACATTATGGATCGGGTCTGGATGTATTTCCAAAGTGCCATTCAAACGTAGCAGAATCTGGAAAGGGTAGTGCTGAGACCCAGGGCGTGAGTGAATGGTTTAGCATCATCTTAATCTTGGCTGTCTGGATGGAATAAAAGAGGCCAAAAGGCTCTGTGAAGGTCCCTTGTTTCCTCTGCTACCTTGTGCATGCCACATTGTTTATTACGGAATGAAAGTTCCACAAATTATAAGCCAAATAAACTCATTTGGGTGTCAGGTATTTTGTCTCAGGAATGAGAGAAAAGTAAGTAATGCAGAACTGTGGCACAAGAGAATTGGGGTCATTGCTGGGACATTACTTGGCCATGTGGCTCAAGAGCCTTTGGAACTGGCTTGTGGGACGGGAAGAGTTCGGAAAGATGTGGAGATGCCGGTTGTAGAAGCAGAGCTGAAAAGTCTGAAGCTCTTTCTATGAAGATTCTACACAGAGAGCAGAAGATTAGAAAGTTGGTAAAGATCAGGCTTGGGAGTTCTATTGGAAAGAAGGACTGCATTAGGTGTTGGACTCCAGACCATGTGCTATGACTTGGGAGAAAGTTTGTCTGCATTTTGCTCAGTTTTGGAGACTTTCCCCAAGACTGACATTAGGGGCAGTAGACTAATTAATCTTGCAGAAGAAATTTCAAGGCAGTCGAATATTGAAGCAGTAACATGGCTACATTTGGGGGATTTTAGCCAGATTTATATTGAGAAGCAAAAGTAAAGATCCTAGAAGAATGATTCCAAACATTTTGAGTTTGACCACAAAGGAAGCTCCAGTAAATTTTCAGCCTGCAAAGATAGAGCAGAGATCTTGCTTGCTAAGAAGGAGCAGAACGATAGAAAAGATGGCCTGAGGACATCACAAGAATCAGAAGCAGCTTCAAAATTGCAAAAGTAACAGACTTTGAGGAAAAAGCTCCAGAGCACCATGTTCCAAAATGGCAGCTGCCTAGGAAAGTTGTAACTTGACCTGCAGAGCCAAAAGAAAGAGAAGACTCGCTACTGCTCCAGCTGGCAGTAGACCTGGGCATCATGTATTAGAAGCATGCAAAATGCAAGAGTTACGGGTTCAAGAAGGCTGCCACCAAGATTTTGGAAGGTGGATAGGGCCAGGCAGTGTGCCCTGCAGAGGGCAGCTTGTTAAAGCTGTGAATGTGCAGCTGAAGGTGCAGTGGAGACCCCAGAAGTCTGGAGAAGTCAGGAGAGTGGATCATATGAGGACAGCTGCAAGGAGGGAGCAGAACTGGCACAAGAAGGAAGGCTTGGGAGGTATAACCTCCACAAGTGCTGCAGGGGCAACTTGCCAGAGATTCCCGGGGAGGCTGGAAGTAGAACTAGGGATGTAATCTCTTTCCTTCTGCAGTTTGGACTTGCTTTGGCTCCATTCCTTTGTATCCCCCTGTTTTATCCTTCAGAACAGAAAGATCCATCCTGTGCCACTGAATGTTGGAAGTATCTATTTTAGGTCATTTCTACAAGGGCTTGTAGATAAGTGTTTGCTTCATTTCTCAGAGGAGGCTTTGGACTTGGATTTTTTCAACAATGCTGAAACTGTTAGCACTTTAGAAACTCTTAGAGAGGGACTTAATACCTTTTGCATAAAGGAATGCACGTAAGTCTTAGAGGCTCAGTGGTAGAATGTTATGGTTTAGGTCTGGGTGTTCCCCGAAGTGATGCTGGGATAAAAGGTGTATGATTACTAACTAATGCACACGAGTGAGTGACTGTTTCACCTTATCTCAGTAGTCTGTGTGGTAAAAGAGACAGAAAGACTCCATGAAGAGCCCATGGAGCCTTTGCTACCTTATGGGAGCCATGCTGTTTTTTCCTTGTGGTGCTTCTTTCCCGCTCTTGCCTTGGAGCCAATCAGTTATGGACTGAAACCTCTACAAACTGTGAGCCAAATAAAGCCTTTCCCTTCTACCTTTGGGTGTCAGGTATTTTGTCTCAGCAACAAAAGTGACAAAAACAAGTTAGTATTCTTTAAAACAAATAATTTGTGCATTTAAGGTATTTTTAAAGCCCTTAAACATATCCTATGTGGTAAAGGGCTTCTGCTTTAAGATACCCAAGCAGCGAGTGCCAAGTGTGTTGTCCCTGTGGCCACCTCCCATCCTGGATCTCCTCCCTGGCCGTCCTCTTGACATTTTGGTCGTGCTGACAATGTTCCTCTTGCCTCCAGCTTGGCTGCCCTTTTCAGGCCTCCTCGCCTCTCACATGCTGATATTCACCCTATCAGCACATCCCCAATCACTTTTGTTCTTCCACCCTCCGTAAGTTTGATTATAGAAGTGCTCACATCTGCCACGTCTCAGAATATTAGAAATTTCATTTTCACCTGGTGAACTCTTTTCTTTGGTCCTTGCATGCTGCTCTCCACCGTGGTGGCCCCAGGGCCAACCACATCAGGAGCAATCTGAGGGCCTTTTGCTTTCTTTGGTTTTTTTTTTTCAGACTCTGAATGGTCCTCCTAGGCTCGAGTTCGACAGGCACAGATTCTCTCTTGCCTTCTTTAGAATCTGAGTGGGAGGATGAACCTTTGGGTATATCCTGCAGGCTGCCAGGTAGGTCTGGTGCAAAGGGCACAGGTAAGAATGAGGAGCCCACATCAGACAACTGTTTGTTTTTACATGGAGACTGAAGAAGAATTGAAGAATGTTCTTATCCTTAGGCAGGTCCTCCCAGTGTAACAGTGAATAAGGTGGTGCAATGGCTCAACCTCCTGTTTCGTTATAAGGAAACCCAGGAGAGAGTAGGTCTTGGTAAAGGCCCAATGTCTGAGGAGAAGGCATCAAGGGTGGCTACTTGCCTGTACTGACACAGGAACTAGAGAGAATGTTAAATGACCTTGGGACACAGCAGAGTCAGGTCCAGTTGTCAGAGTCTGTGTCACTGACAAAACAGGAATTTTAGCAGGAACATCTGTTGGTCCAAAAGCTTCAGGTTCACTTGGCCAGGCTGGCACAGTGGTTGGTAAAAGGTACTGCTGGAGTTACACAGGCCTTTGGAAAAACTATCAGGGGAGTTGGATTCAACAAAGACATGTGTTCTGCAGGATCCATTCTGCAGGAGACAGGTGCTCCAATTTCTTTGACTTTGATGGTGATGAAACTCTTGTGAATTTGTCATCATTAATACTCTCTGATGTGCTTGGCTTGTTTTTTTTTATATACAAGTGAATATGCCTATGAACAGATTCTTTGTCTTTTCATTCTCCTGTATGTTCTCTGCCTGCTCCCTTTTCTATCACCTACACGTGATGATTTTCTCTAGTGCATGAGTTGCTACTCTGCGAAGCCAACTAATTAACTAGAACGTGCCAGGAAAGCCTGTTCAACTCTGTTGTAAATCTCATAAAGTAAGTTTGATTCTTCTGTGGCTTGTTTCTCTCTGTACTCTCCTGAGGAGAAGCCAAAATAGTGAGTTTCTTAATTTACATGATCAAAATCCTTAACTCACTCACTGGAGATGTTTGAAAGCGGACGCTGAAGAATGACTAGAGAATGCATGTTGTCTTACTCCCATAGAATGCTACAGGCAGGGAAGTAGTGTTGGTGGGACTCTTAGTGACTTCCTTGGATTCTTTGGCCCTCTGTAATCCATGTGAGAATGGAAATTCTGTCCAGAAGTGGAAGTGATTTTTCATCTTCTTTCCAGATACTGTTTTCCAGCTTCCTAAAAGAGGTGGTTTGAGGTTCTTTGATGCATACTTTATCCTCATTTCTTCACCCAGAATGGGTCCACTTACAGAGTACTCACTTGAGTCTCTTCATTACAAAATTTCCCACTGTAATCAAATCTAACTTGGCATTTATCTCCAATTTCATATTATAAACCAGCAGCAATAGAATAATCACATTTTTGTTGAATATACTTTAGTTTGACCAAATTTCATATTCCACATTTCTACAGACTGCTGGATTGAGTGACAAAAGAAGGCTAGTAGAGTTTCCAAAGGTTTAAATCTGTTCTAATCATTAGCAGCAGAATCTGACATTTCACTGTTGTCTTCATCAGTGACTTCAGAGGTGTCGAGCTCTATCAAGATTTTACTAACATCAATTTTAAACACTGTGTCATATAGCAATTCATAAAGAAGAGACTGACACATAGCAGAGGTATCATTATACTTTATGGGATATATAATATCATAATGATTTCCATTGAAAAAACACCATAGCACCTTTTTGCAAAAATGATTTTCAGTTACTTGTGAAGGAGAAACATTTAATTATTTCAATAAGACAATTGACTTGAATGGAGAATACATGATCCACAAGAATACTAATTTTCATCAGTTTCAATTCACTGGCTTATCCCTGGTACCAATACAAGTTTTGGACACATACATAATGTTCATTAAATATTTGTTAAATGAATAGTTGTTTTTAAAATAACACATTTCATAGGGCTCTTGGATGCAATTCTAAGGCAGACTAAAGAGAACTTTTGTGAGGTATAAAGAGTTGGTTATTGAATAATATTCATACACTATTTACCTTTTGCCCATATAAGAAGAGTGATAAGAGGCTTTTCCAAGAATAAAACTACATAATCCCAAATGTGCAGTGGAGAAAGCAGCACGGCAGTTGCTAGGCTATCAAATCAATTTCAGGTTCTTCCCTGAGGACAGTCACACCAATGACGGCACATTCTTTGATGCTAATGCAATCAAAGCTAATTGTGGAGCCTCCAGCAGGACCCTAGAGCTACCTAACAGTACAATTTAAAAGGTAGGAGGAAGACAGCCACAGGCTTAAACCATAGCAGTATCAATGATGTGTGATTTTATAAGAGACATTGACCTGTGCTACATAGTGGCATCCTTTATAGGGCTGGAACTATGGGCTTATGGAAACGCTCCTAAATCTCCTTTTGCAGTAAATGATCCCAGGCCCGGAAAATTCACAGAGAATAGAAAGAGGTTTGCTGAATCTAAGGATTACCTTTGTTGGTGAGGATCTCTAATAAGGTTTAAAAAAAAAGCATAGGCTTATGAAACTGTACCCTCATATCCATTACCCAACCTACCTAACTGAGACCCAAAAGCAATTAAATGATACCTACACCTCTTTTAATAATTTAGTTCTGGGGAGAAAAGGCTATTTCAAGAAGACAGAAGCAGTTAAGAAAAGGGTTCTATGAATGCTAAGCTTTGAGCTATTTCATAGGTCTATGTGTAGTGGGTCTGGACTTGTGTGTAATAGGTCTACTTTCATTATCTGGAAGAGAGGATCTCACATTGTTCAGAGGATAAAATTATATAATATATATAACTTTATCAATATGCTTGTCTATAAAAATAGTAAGTGACACATATTGCTATAGATTTCTATTATGGCATTATTATTATTTGGCTAAATTAAGAACAGGAAATTGTTTGAACTTCAACATAAAGATTCTTTATAGCAGCATGCTAAAATACAGGATAGTGAACCCGGACAGAAAGGCACAGTGTACCAGGCTTAAGCATTTTCCTTTAATTACATTTTATTTGTTATTAACAGCAGGAGTTTTCATTTTCCAAAAAAAAGTTGGAATTTTTGTGTATTTCCCTGTATTGATCTCTATACCAGTACCAGTGAGTGGATTTAAATAGAAAGAAAAACAAAAACTCAGTTTTACAATATGTTCTATTTGAGATGTCTAACAGACTAAATTAAATGGAGGCAGGAATTTAGGAGAGTTACTAATGGAAATATGGATCTAGAAGTCCTTGGTGTACAAATAAACAAGGCCTCTTGATCACCTGCAGAACAAATGATTTGGCAACCTCATTCTTCTTAGACATTGATTGGTCAGAGAATGGAAAAGTACTTTTTCCTGCCTAATGAGGCATATAGGGAAGTCTTGGTGGAAGGGTTCTCTGTCTCCCTTCTGATTATGTGTGTATACACAAACACACACACACAGAGACAAACATATGTAAGGAAAACAGTTTTTCCTGCTAATCTTTCCCCTACTCTCTAGCATGGTGCCTAAAGGTGAAGTCACCATTCCATAGCCAGGAAGAACAAGGCTAATGTTGTAAACACAGGGAAATGCAAAGACAGGGAAAGCTAGTGTCACTGAACACACCCTTGAGCAGCTGGACCAGTGACAGAAACCATCTACTTCAGGGTATCCAAGTATGTGAGAAGAATAATCTGCCATTTGTTTAAACTACTTGAGGTTGAATTCTGTCTTACTTGTAGCCAATATGCTTTCTAAGTAATGTATCTAACACAACACGATGGAAAGCTGTTTTCCCTCAGCATGTGGGGATCAGAGAAAGGTAAAATTGATCATAGGGCTGGCTGGCAGCCCATATGCAAAATACCTGGGACTGTTCAGCAAAACACAAACTTGTCTTTCTTCCTGGCTCAGGGCCAATTTATCATGCAAGAGTTGATAGCTATGTAGCACATACACAGAGCTAGCATACAAGGGATACCCAAATAAGCAGCCTGCAATAATGGAAGAATGTCATGGAAAATATTTGACATTCCCTTTCTAGTCTGAGAAACTGATAAAATCATAATTGTAAAAATGGCACGCCGTATTGCCAATCCATCGCTGCTCCTTGCATGCAGTCTGGCACATATGTCTTACTGCTCAGCGCAAGCAGCAGAAGGAATGAACAAAAAGAAAAGAGCAATTTCCCCACCGCAAATTGGAAAGCCTGCCAACCAGCTAAGTGATCTGCCATCAATCACTGTTAAATTCTTCTTAGCTGCAGAAAATTCCAGGGCTAACTATTACTGAGAGATTTCACACAGTGACTAATGGTATATGACAAACACATTTAAGATCTGCATAGACCAGCACCGGTTTAAAATGTAACATGAATGATAAATAATTTTAAAGAAATCGTAGCATGCAAAATAAGATATAATCTTTTCTGACATAAATTACACAGCGAAGATTATAGTTCTAGAAAGGCATTTGCAAACTGACCAAAACAAAGTCAAAAGTGTAATTCATTCAGAAGGCAACTATATTTGATGGTTTTGCACACAAACAGATTTTGAAAGGGGTAGGCAGATAAGGTGTCAAACTGCGGTCACTGAAGTATAGCCAAAAAAATCCTAGGTCTCTGGTCGCTTATAAATGGCTATCGGTGTGGGCTATCTGGACAGACACAAATGCAGTAAGACAGCCTTTCTGTTTTCTATGAAATATTCACAGATTTTCATGAAGATAATTAGAAAATGTTCCCCTTTATAAATCAAGCTGAGGAGCAATTCACTTTTGAATTCTCCCTACTCATCCCAAGTAGGCGTTTGTCATCTCTATTTCCTTCTTTTCTCCATCTTCAAATAAATTGGCTTCTTTTACTTTGAAAAAAATAAGCTAAAGTATAAACTTGAAAGAAAATTATGGTTGGAAAATGAACACTACACAATAAGAAGTGTACAGTACTCTGGCATTCAGAGAGCAAAACAAAAACTAGCTCTGGATTCAGACACCTGGAGTGAGCCTCTATTTCCAAACTTTCTATATTTGTTTCCTTGTAATATCATGCAATTAACATGCCTAATCTCATGAAAACACTTGGATTGGGCAAATAAGCTACTATGTGGAAAGTTCATTATAAGTAGTAAAGGATTATCAAGTTCTGTTATTTAATTTAAATTCTGGGGTGAATGAGCAGTTATGTGTCAGATGAAAAACTGCTGCAATGGAAAGTAAGTAGAGTATCCTTGCCTATCTGTTAAAAAAAAAAATAGAGCAGCTTCCATAAAGTACAGAGATTGACTGTGCAGATTTTACTGGAATTATGCATCTAGAAGTTTAAGAAATTTGGAAGCTGTTTCAACAAGCATATGAACAAAAAGTTGCAAAAGTAATTTTTCAATCATGAAAATTGAATCTTGTTAATTCATTTCCTAAACACTAACACATTTATTCTTCAATTAAGTACCATTTTTTGCAGGTGCACCAAGATGAACTATTTTTGCTTGATTAGATTTTAATTGTTATTATCAACAAGAATTTAAGATTTTTGATAAATATACACCTCATTCCTAATGCTCATGTGATGATATGAAACAATATACAGTATTTTAAAAAATGCCATTTAAGTGGAATTAAAGATCCCTAATAATTTTGATAGCATAAATAGTAAAAATAAATCTTCTGGTTGAAAATTTTAAGTAAAATATACAAAATGTTACATTTCTCAGGCCTTTTCTGTCCCTTATAATGTGCCTGATAAAGGATGGACCATCACTCATGTTTCCTTTTGAAAAATGAGATCAAGCACTACCAATTTTTCTTTTGCAAAATTTCCCAACAAATTCATAATATTGGTAGGGTAAAAATTCAAATCCTTCCTTAATCTTCTAAACTATATTTTTCATATCAAACACAGTAATTTTCAAAGCACCTTCTGTAATTTACTACCTGAAAAATGGTACAAATTGGTGAAATATAATTTTGAACACTTTATAATTCAGCTTTACTGCTTAAGATAATCTAACTGAAACTGGTTTGATAAAGTCATTTAAAAATTCATGTTACCCTTACTAGTACTGCACATAATACATGTTTCACAACTTTTTAAAGTTTATAAACTTAAAAGTAGCACAGTATATGGATTTCTAAATTATTATTTAAGGGGAAAGACATGCTTGTATGTTGAATGTTCTATTAAGTAGAATAGGTTCTCTTGCATTAACAATTTCTAAATTTTGGTGGTTAACACAAAAAGTTTATTTCTTAATCACTTAAAGACAGGGAGACTCCAATGTACCTTCCAGAAATTATCATTCATGTGCTGGCCTGGCAATCTATGCTGTTCCTATCTTACAACTTCATGACCATATGGGCTGGGTTTCAAACACTGGCAACTAGAACTTTCTATGACAGCTTATTGGTCAGGATAGGACAGTGATATATTCCTTTGGCCCGAACCAAATTTGTGTGCTTAAACACTAACCCCTAACGTGAAGGTATTTGTATAAATGACCTTTGGTGGGTAATTAGGTTCAATGAAGTCATAAGGGTGAAGCCCTCATGACGGGTTAGTGCCCTTATAAGAAGAGAAAGCAAGAGCTTGTGTGCTCCCTATTCTTTTTTTTTTTTTTTTTTTTTTTTTTTTTTTTTTTTTTTTTTTTTTTTTTTTTTTGAGATAGGGTCTCGCTTTGTAGTTCAGGCTGGCTCTGAGCTCACTATGTAGTCCAGGCAAGCCTCGAACTCAGCAATCCTCCTGTCTCTGCCTCCTGAGTGCTGGGATTACAGGTATGAGCCACCACGCCCGGCCCTATTCTTTTCTTTCAAACTTGTTCTCTCTCCCTCCCTCTCCCTCCCTCTCTCCCTCTCTCTTTCTCTTTCCCCTTTCTCCTTCTCTCTCTCTCTGTCTTTCTTTCCCTCACCCTCCCCATAACACTGAGATTACTGGAAGATGGTAGCTGCAAGCCAGAGAAAGAACCCTGAGAGGACCTGACCACAGTGACTCTCAGATGTTGGACTTGTAGTTCGTGGACTTCCAACCTCTAGAGCAGTAAAATTCTGCTGCTGAAAGTCACCAGGTCTGTGATATCTCTTTGTAGCAGCACAAGCTGACTAATGCAGAATGAAGAATGCAATTCTCCAGTGTGCAGTGAAGGGGCAGAGAGACAGACACAAGTAAAATAATAGCAATGCCTATCCCAGGGACATAGTACGTGCTGTATTTCCACAGATTCACACATTGGTTCAGGAAAAGCTCTGAAAGATCCTCAGAACATGAGTATCATTTGCCACGTGTTCTTCACACTCATAATCTGTCTAGTGGTCTGTGATTGTTGCTGTCATTATGAGGTTTGAAACCATCTGTAAAAACTAAACAGCATGGTGTTGACATATTAACAGTGAAGGGCAAAATGCCAATAATAGTAGTCTGGGAAGCAGATATTGCCTACAATGTTCAGAGAAAGACTCACTGGGGAAAAGAAAGAACTAGAAGAATCATACACCTGCATATTAGGATAGAAAGGAAGACAAATAGTCAAAAAACAGAACTGTTAGAAAATAAATATGTATATAAACATGTGCATAGCTCTATAAATGTCTCCATGTTAGATAAATGGACATTTATATCCACAGAGATCTGAATATTTATTTGCACATATAGCTGTACAATTAAGTTTTTAGCCTAATAAATATTTGAATGTTTCTAACGCTAGACAGTAAAATGTAAGTTCTGAAAAAATGTTACCATAAAAATACTTTTAATGTTAGATAAATTTCCTTAGTAAATAGGTAGCTCTCAAATATTTTGTCTAGTATTAACAGGATCCAAAATTGTAGTTAATTGTTCATAGATCTAAATATATTTAATTTTTTAATTATCTAAAATGCTGTAAATTAACACTACTGTTCTAAAAAAGAAGGAAACTGAGAAACTACTCATCTTCCAAAATTTACATGGAAATTCCAAATCAACCCTATTAAATCTAAAATCTGGCCAGTTCTATTGCCCAGAACAGAACTTAGCTTTTGCAGTTGAGCTTTTTTTAAAGGGCTTGGCTTTTTTCTCCTCCTTACATATACATGCTTTATTTTACTCCTTCCATTCCAAGAATAATATGCTCATAGGCAATAGGGATGCAACCCTTCATGTAATTTTGAATTTAAATAAAATAAAATACTAACATGCAAGTTTAGCTGCTAGTGATCAACTATAACAAATCAGATAATGTGAGACAATAGCAAACTACTGCACCATATTAAGAATTCTATGTCTGAAATCAGCAGATGGCAGTCACTGTAACTTCCTCTTCAGCAACTATTTCTGCACCAGAGGGAAAGTCAGAGTAGAATATTTCTATTAAGGAACCAGACAGGAGCAGTGTATAAATTTGCTGTGATTGTTGCATGAATCAGCAACTGAGTCCTTTAACGAGTCCCATGCATATACCCACTCGTATCATGGTGAGGAGGGTCTAGTGTGTGGACCATCTGCTACAATAAACCCAGAGTGCCTTGAGTCGTGAGTGAGGAATGCTTATGTGGCCCTTTCTTAAGTAATCAAGCTGTATTTTTACTGAAGGTGAAAAGCCGAGAAAGACCGTGTTGGAATTCAGTCAGTGGAGGATTTCACATACTTAATTTCAATTTGTTTGTGACATGTTAACAAAAACGAAAAGAATGCAAGAAAAAGAAAAAAATCCTATAACTGATTGATAAATGGTTTGATGATTCTGAAGTTTCCTTTAGAAAATGCTTAACAAAACTTCTGGCTGGAAATAAGCCAATACAAGACCCTAAGCTCAAGGAGATACTTCCATGAGGTTAAATGAGACAATTTCCTTGATATACATTTGAAATAGATGAACACATATGACTTAAGGATCTAAAAGAGTACTCAAAGAACAAATGCAGAGCATTACTCCATCTTGTGCTAAACTTCTGTGATGTGTACAACTTAACTTTAGGCACAGATGAAAAGAGAAGTATATTAATGGGTAGGTCACCCAGGAGCTCATACTCTAAAGGACACATACTATGCCACAGCATCACAAGTACTCTGGCAGAGCTAAACACAGGCCTTATTACTCAAGTATAAGAACATGGCTGAAGCTGAAGATTTACCTCAGCATTTCAACATGTTGTAAATCCATGTATCACTCTAACTATAGGTGTACTGGATAAAAATTACTCTAAATTCCACTACTATAAAAAGCATAAGAGTAGAAGTTTTGGGCTAGAGATTTGGCTCAGTGGTTCCAGCACCTGTCTAGCAAGCACAAGGTCCCTGGTTCCATCCCTGGTAACTATATACAATACCGGGCGTGGTGACTTATGCCCACCAACAATCAGTACCACATACCACACTGTCCAGCATTGTGGCTCACGCCTGTCATCCCAGCACTAAGAAGGCAGAGGCAGGAGGATTGCTGAGTTTGAGGCTCATCTGGGCTACATAGTAAGCTCAGGACCACCTGAACTACAAAGTGAGACTTTGTCTCAAAACAAACAAAACCAAAACAAAAAAAAAAAAAAAAAAAAAAAAAAAAAAA
>PVIC010022143.1:0-28091 GCA_004025085.1 Thryonomys swinderianus
TTACAGATGTTACATGTGTTTTCCAGGACAGGGCTTGACTAAAGCTGATGATTTTGTCAAATGAAAACAAGTTTAGTGAGCTATCTCTAGCAGACAGACAAATAGAATAGAGCTTTAATGAAGAAGAGAAATGATAAAACGCAAGATTTGCATACAAAGATAAAACACGGATGACAGCTTGTTTGTGTTAGGAGAGCTGTACTAAAATAGTACAATAGTTCAGTATGGTTCAGCGCGTAGTCACTGACATGATACCTGAATCCTTCCCCAGCACCAAGGCTCTTGCTACTTGGAATCTTTCCCCAGTATTCCCCAGACCATGGCAGAGTCCAGCCTGTAATGTGTGGGCCACAAGGGAACTTCGGGCTTTATATATTTGTTGTCAGAAATAGACACAACACGATTCTCCCACCCATCTATGCACAGTAGATATACAGTCTGACCTGTATTGTCTTTGTCTTTCATACTCTACTGAGGTTTAATACGAGTTAGTGTATTTTTAATGTTTTTAAGCACATAATGCTTGTTTAATGTAACTGGAACTGTCTTGTGAGCTTGCAAAAGAGATATCCAGTTGATATGCATACAATTTCATCATACAGAGTTGGCTTTGGCTACTCCAATGATTTATATGCTTCTAGATAGAGACACTGTTTTGTGAGCTTGCAAAAGAGATATCCAGTTGATATGCATACAATTTCATCATAGAGTTGACTTTGGCTACTCCAATGATTTATATGCTTCTAGATAGAGACATAAAATTATAACATTAGCAGTGCATGATAATGTATAACATAGTAAAAATTGGGCTTCAATAATTCTTAACACACAGGGTAGTTTTACATATATAATGTACTTTATTTCACTATATTTGCTATATTCTTAAGTATTTAATTTACCACATGGGTTTTATCATTGGAAGCACTGAGTACTGTGCTTACTTCTCTTACTCAGCTTGTGCTATTGTAGCAAAATATCTGTGATGGGGAAATTTATGAACAAAAGAATTTTTTCCCGCTGTTCTGGAGGTTGAAAAGTTCCAGACCAGCACTGGCAGGTCTGACAGGTGGCCAGGCCTGTTTCTCATCTTAGCCTCGCTATAGGGCAGAAGGCACAAGTGGCAAGTGAGAAAAATAATATTGTGTTTTCATGTGACAAAGGAGTAGAAAGACTAAGAAGGCACATGCTAGGCCCCACCCCCAGCCATTTTGCAAAGCATTAATCCATTTATGATTAAACACTGCCCAAATCATCATCCCACTTGTTAGGTAACACCACCACGGACATATCAACACATGGATTTTGGAGGATATATGTGAAAATATTAGCAATACTATTTTAAATTATTTTTAGGATAATTTCCTAAAGTGTAATTTCAAAGTCAACTATAAATATAATTTTAAATTATTTTCTATGAATGGTAAATTTCTTCTCAGAAACTAGATTCTCTAATACCTTTGGTTCATAATATATTAAAGATCAAGTTTCCACATTCCTTCATCCATTTGCAGATAATTTGGTTAACAATGGATAATGTATTTTCCTTTTGCCAATTTAATTTGTTGAAAATAGTATCATATTATCTTAATTTGTAATTCTTGATTTGGAAATCATAAAAAAGATATTCTCTAGGTGGAGACCATTATCTATTCCTTCCCCATTGTTTTGAATTGACCATTTTTCATAAACTAAATTATGATATATATTTGAACTCTTTCCAGACTTGTGCTGTCCCATAATGTAGCAACTAGAAAGTATAACTATTTTATCTTAACTAATGAATGAATTTTTAAATGAAACAATAAAAATTCAGTTTTTCAGCCACACTGGCAGCATTTCAATTACTTAAAAGTCACATGGAATATAAACCAACATATTAGACTGCAGAGCAATATATTTTCATCATTGTGGAAAGTTATATTGGACAGTGCTATTCTTGAATTCCTATTCTGTAATGCTTTTAAAAATTAATAGATTTCCATAATCTTTAAAAATTAATGTCTATTAATTTAGAATCTTTTGAATACCTCTACAGTATTAATATCTTTCCTTCAGATTCATTTGGTGTCTCAGTCCATTAGGTGTTCTGTTACAAAACACTGTAGACAACGTGGCATATGCAGAACAGAAGTGTATTTCAGTTTGGAAAGCAAAGACTTAAATTAAGGGTGTAGCAGGTGCTGTGCCTGGTGAGCACCCTGTTCCTAATCCGTAGGAATCTAGGTTTGCCATAGGGGTTGATGCATAGAAGAGCCGCAATTCCTGTCGAGGCCAAAATGCCGCATGGAGAACTGGAGAGAGCCAGGCTAGTACAGGGTGCAGAGACTATTCTCATTAGAAGTTCAGTAGCTTCGTGGTAAACACGCCTCAGCTTCTTTTGTGTTTAGTGAATTTTCAAAGGATTAGAACTTGTATTTTTTGGCAATTTTGCCCAGCTGTATATTGTTGATTTTGAATATTTGCTGTTCCTTACTCCATCATGATTAGTCATGATGTACATGAAGATTTCACATACTTTGTTTTCCTGATGGAAGGAAAACATGTCCAGTCTGAGGGGTTCCTATACATTCACTCCTTTGGATATTATAGATCCAGATAAATCCCTACTTTCAAACTTCAGAGTGGCAGGAACATCTTGGATAAGCGGATATAGAGGAAGCAGAAATAGAAATGGTTATAGCATGAGCCTTTCCCTGTGGACAAGAGTTCATCTGTGCTGCTTACTGTGTGATGAAAAACCTACTGAGGTGGGTACCTTATTTACTCTCCTTGAATAAGATGAGTCCTCATAGTTCCTTTTCCTCATCATCATGGTCATGGGAAATATGCTGAACAATGTGGACGTATCCCAAACAGAATTTATAAGATATTCCTCTGTTGGTGGCTTCTTCTCATTGTTATGTTGGGAAAATTGTACTGAAATAATCTATAATATATTCATGAAACAATGCACAGGAAACTGGAGATTCACTTGAGTAATAGAAAGGATTTCTTCATGTATTTACAATGAACTTATGAGTAATCTAAATTACTGAGCATTCTATTAGCTTTCCAGAACTGTAATGAAATACCTGCCATGCACTTATGGAGTAACAACAGATCCAAGAAGCTCAAACGGCAGGAGCACACAGCTCCCACCGGCTGGGCATCTGGTCAGAGTGGTGTAGGACAGCCCATAGTTGCAGGAGTGCAGTAGGAGCCAATGGCCAGTCTCCAACTACAGAGAATAGAATGGAAAGACCTGGATCCCACAATCTCACTAGGGCCTACATTTTAAGCGTCCATAGAACCTGGCAATATGCTCACAGCCTTGAGCACCAAGACCTTATACGTGGATCTTTGAAAGAATCCTTTCCGTCCTTTGTAGTCTTCATAGTCTCTCCTCCGTTAAGAGACTCACCAGATAATGTCAGGGCCCTGGTCCCCTATACTGTTAAAAACAAACAGCAACAAAACATTTAAAGCATTGGATAATATATGAACTCTTAACACATCAGAAAGAGAGGTGCACTTACTCTGCAGTGATTTCAGAAGAGTTTATTGTGAAGGTGAAGCTAGTTCAACTGCCAACTTGAAGTATAGAGAGAATGATTTCTATGACACAAACATATGTACAAAATACAACTGAGTTGCAGTAACAGGCATCTAAAGGGAATGAGGTGATTCCCCCATTTTGTGAGTTAACATTTTACAGAAAATGTTGTCTTCCCCTTGCCACTCCAGCAGCTCCACAGACTGTAAGCCATCATACTGGTCCCTCCAGGGCACGTCCTTCCTGACTGATACAGTTTCTAGGAAGCCAGAAAATTCAGAGCTAGACATGATTATTTGTTTTTCATATAAAGGTTAGTTACTAAGAGTAACTAACACACTCATTTTAATGGTCCATGAAGCACCAGTCTTGTTAAGAGGAACCTCATATTTGAGGGGGGAAAAGTGAGTCTTTGTTAGCACAATTCCTCTTCGATCATTTGTATACTGAGGACTTCAGGCTAGGACTTTAAATATTAATTTCTCTAATTTAAAAATGTTTATAAGCCACTTACTTTTGGTTTAACTGGAAATGGAACAAATACGCTGAAACAAATGACCATGTGGAGTTGGAAAGAAAATACAACTGACATACTGTCTTAGGTCTGCAGATAATACTGGATAACTCATCCAAAACTTTGTATAGTTCTCATAAAAACAAACTGCATTGTATATCGTAATTTTGAAGGAAACCGCAGAAAATTTTCCCAAGAGCAAGGATTTGGATTCAGACAACTGACTTTGATGTGCAAAGAGGACTTTGTCACTGTTTTAACACTACGGATTCTCCTTTTTTTTAGTCTGAAAAGGTGATCAGTACCTCACAGGGTTCTTATGGGACTAGACGATACAGCAGGTATTTACAAAAAGGAACAGTTGCTTTGCTTTTTCTGTTCATGTTCTCCCTTAGATAATCATAATTTAAATAACAATTTCTCTTCTGTTAACATATCAAGGTTTTTTGTTTTTGTTTTTGAGACAGGGTCTGGCTTTGCAGTTCAGGTTAGCCCTGAGCTCACTATGGAGCCCGGGCAAGCCTCAAACTCAGCAATCCTCCTGTCTCTGCCTCCTGAGTGCTGGGATCACAGGCGTGAGCCACCCCGCCAGGCACTGTGGTATGTGGTATTGATGGCTGGTGGGCGTGAGTCACCACGCCCAACATTGTATGTGGTTACTGGGATTGAACTCAGGACCTTGCGCTTGCGAGGCAGACGCTGGAACCACTGAGCTAAATCTCTGGCCCCCAACATATCAAGTTTTAAGTGAACCCATATATAACACCTGTGCAAAAGGAAGACCTATGCTCAGACTCAAGTCCTACAGAATGAGATTCTTCATATCCTCCATCTTGTGCTTAGAAACAGGCAATTTTTGTCACTGCTAGATTCTTAATGTTTGGTATCAGTCTGTGTGACACTCAAGTATAAGGTGACAAGTTGTGTTATGCTTGAATGGAGCATTGTCCCACACAGCACTCGGCTACCCCCAAACCAAAGGACTCCTCTCAACAGCTTTTGAGAGAGTGGGCACCCTGATTGATATCTGTCTGCCTTTTATCCAAGTCCAGACCAGAACCCCTGACATCCATTGATGTTTTCTTGAACATTGTGACCCCAATTATAGTTGTGATGGAATGCTAAAGTCTTCCCTTATCTATAGAGGCAATAAATATCCTACAGGAAATTGTGTATAGTACACAGAAATTGTTCAATCAACAGTATAATAATATTCTCTAACTGAAATGTAGCTGGTAATGTACAGTTTTAAATATACTTAAATGTCTCAACTATCATCCTTTTGATTGGAAAAAGTGGAATTTGAGAAAAATATTTGATATTTGCACTCAGTTTGTATTACTTAGTTAAAAACTGCTTAATAGTTTAAGGAAAGCACCACTGACATGTTGAGATATATTTAATTTAATTAAGCAACACTATTACTAACCATTGCTAAATGCTTTAGCAAATATTTATATGGGGGGCTGGAGATTTAGCTCAGTGGTTCCAGCGCCTGCCTCACAAGCACAAGGTCCTGAGTTCGATCCCGGTAACCACATACACTGCTGGGCGTGGTGACTCACGCCCACCAGCCATCAATGCCACATACCACAGTGCTGGGTGTGGTGACTCATGCCTATAATCCCAGCACTCGGGAGGCAGAGTCAGGAGGATTGCTGAGTTCAAGGCTTGCCTGGGCTCCATAGTGAGCTCAGGGCCAGCCTGAACTACAAAGCGAGAACCTGTCTCAAAAATAAATAAATAAATAAATAATTTATATGGGAAGAAAATATTAATTTAAATTATTCTTATTGTACTTATGCAATATCACAGTTCCAAAGAATACTTACATGTAGGATGACATGCATTTAACTTAAATAAAATTTCATAATAGTATTTAATTTGGAGATGAAAAAAATATTTCTTTTCTCTAATTACTTTCATATTTTCTCAAATTAGGGTTCTTCAGGAAGATACACATTCTTTTAGATAGGTCATAGAATGAAAAAATGATGGTGGTTTGACAGTTTTTTAGTATGTCATATAATTTTATCACATTTATTATAATCTAAATATTTATCAGAATTATATTTATTTAGATATGAAATCCACAGGTATCCTTTGGTATCTGTGGAACACCACTTCTAAAATCCTGAAGAGATACCAAATCTGTAAATGCACAAGTTTCTTATACAAAACAGTAAAGTGTTTGCATATAGCCTACACAGATTCCTCCATGCACTTCAAACAATCTATAGATTAGTTACAGTACCTACTGTATTATAAATGTGTAAATGTTACATAAATACTATATCTGTCATACTGTAACATTTAGGAAATAGCAAGAAAATAAATCAATGCAGATACAATTTTTTTCCTCAATATTTTTGGTCTAAGTGTGGTTGAAGCTGCAGATACGGAAACAGATACAGAAGAACTATTGTATTCAAAACATTAACTGCCCAAGGGAGGTCAATAGATGATGTTTTAAATATCTAAAATGAATAATTAGAAATATGTGTGTGTGTATTTGGAAAATGATGTTTTACTATATTCATTTTTATTGACTCAAGATTTTAGTTTTGAGTTTTCTTATAAAAACTGAAATTTAATATCTATAATTTACAAAGAGATATTCGAATTCAAAAACAGAGATTCTGTTAATATTGTGCTGCCTCCCTGGCATATTTGAGTCTGCACCATCATATGTAGTAGTTTTTTTTTTTAATTGAATTTTTTATTGGTACATTTTCTATACTGTTCACAATCACACTCAACACTGGGGAGTTTGTACCAGTATATGGCAGAAGTTAATTCTCATTTTTGCCCATAGCCCTACCCACCCATAACCCCCACCCCAAAAAAGAAATAGCATGCATATGTGGTTGTTTTAGAAGAATTGATTTACTTGCTAGGACTGGCTGTGATTTTAGAGAAGTCCCCACGAGGCAGGAAATGCACCGAGTGCCTTCCTCAGAGCAGGTCCAAAGCTGTGGTCAGCGGAACATCGCGCCCCTGAGCTGGTGGCCAGCAAGCTCTAGAGGCACCCCGCTGAGAAGCACTGTAGCAGAGTTTTGGTTCAGGAGATACCCAGCGCTTTAGTGTGAACTAATAGAGTTAGTTATTTTGGACATGGGGATAGAATTATATTGGACGCTTCATTTTTTTTTTAATTTGTCTTTGTGGACTCCAAGCATTGAACACCAAAGCTGAGTACAGTAAAGGAGCAAACTGAGAACAGACAGTGGAATATCGTCCCGAGAGGCCTGAGCAGAGTCATTCAGAGGGGCTGAAGGCAATGGAAACGTGTCCGGTGCTCTGTGGAGTGCATGCTGCGTGTCACCGATCAAGTGTCACGTAACACTCTGACCCCGACCACAAAAGCGTCGCTGAGCCTGATGAAACCGAAAGGTAGGAGTTTCTTGAAGAGAAATCAAGGAAATGTCATTCTTGGTATCTTAGTTTTTGCACCTGTCTTTCTAAAGCTAATCATCTAACAGCCGCCAGTTTTTAAGTCTCGCCGTGTGGGGTAAAACATGGCAAGCCCTTCTCTGACGGGGATTCTATCAAAATGGTCACATCGTCCGGGAGGAATCCCCTTTTTGCATGATTTCCCAGATAAGGGTAAAGTTATGTAACGCATCTCTGAGATACCATCTGGCAGAAATGTCGTTAAATATCAGATCCTGCACGTGGCAAGTGATGTGAGTCAGCAGCGACAAGTGACTTATAAATGTTACGCCCTGGGCTTCAGTGACAGCGCAGGTAAAAGTCGTCGTACAAGGCTAGTGGTTTGGCGTTATGTCACTGGAGACGTCATGAGAGAAGAGCTGGTGAGACTGGTACCTTTGCTTGGAAGAACAGAAATGATAGATATGGACAATGCTGTGATGGGGCTTTTCGTGTCACAACATATAAGATCAGAAAAAAAGTGGTTTCCAATTCTAATGACAGGGGTCCTTCCACAATGAGGATAACATCTAGTTTCACACAGGTATTTGTTTAAAAAAGCAAACTGTCTAGTCATTCAGTTTTTATCAAGTGCCAGGAAAAGCAGCAAAAATTAAATGATTGCCTCAAACATAACACAAAAATGCCAAATTATACTGTGGCTTGTGTTTTTGATTTTCCTTTTTTTTTTTGAGGCAGGGTCTCGCTTTGTAGTTCAGGCTGGCCCTGAGCTCACTATGTAGCCCAGGCAAGCCTTGAACTCAGCAATCCTCCTGCCTCTGCCTCCCGAGTGCTGGGATGACAGGTTTGAGCCACCATGCCCAGCATGTTTTTAATTTTTGACAGTTTTGAGCAGTTCTTGATGAAGTTCAAGCACAGTACAAATGCTTCACTTAAGCACGACAATGTCCAGAGGCTGAGTACAGAATGAATCCTAGAGAGATTTGTAGCCTATTTGGCTGTTTATGAATAAAAAGGGGCAGGAATATCCACAGCTCCCTGACACAGACTGGTTAACAAACTCCTGTTTTTTTTATAGCTTTTACACTACACTTCAGTATACTGAGCAAAAACTACAGGGTGTGGGGAAAACAGAAGAAAAGAGGTTTGGTGATATCAAAACACTTGAAAGAAAGCTGCGGGCTTTTGAAAGAGGCCTTGAAACTGGGCAGTTAAAATATTTTCAAACAAAGATGCATTTAGAAAATTATACAACATTTGCAGACAATCCTGTAAGCCATCAGGAAATCTACAAGGGATTTTCTAGCATCATAGTAGCTTTAAAGGAAGAATTTTAGTAACAGATTTTTACAGTTCCATAAGGTGGAGATGATACTGCTTTTTCTTAATTCTCCAGGTAAAGCCAAATTTGAAGAGCTCAGTCTTTTCTTCTTACACTGTTTAGATGGTTTGCCAGTGTGGAAACAGAGCTATTGCTATTTCAAGAAAGCTCAATACAAAAGGTTAATTCTATGACCTAAGTGCAGTACTTAAGAAGACAAGATTAAGGGATGCAATTGTAGTTCTGAAAGTGAAATTCTTCTTCCTCCTCCTCCTCCTCCTCCTCCTTCTTTTAGGCAAAAACTTGCTCTGTAGTCCAGGCTGGGCCTGAGCTCACTAGGTAGCCCAGGCAAGCTTCGAACTCAGCAATGGTCCTGCCTCTGCCTCCTGAATGCTGGGATTACAGGCGTGGGCCGCCGCATCCGGTATTGTTGTACGTGGTTACCAGGGATCCAAGGAGGGGCCTTGCGCTTGCTAGGCAGGCACCAGAACCACTGAGCTAAATCTCCGGCCCTGAAAATAAAAATCTTAAAAGTCTGGAATTTTCTGCCAAATATTTTTAATTTTTGAAAGCACGTGGGATTACTCTTCTTACTTTATCTGGATCATTTTATGCTTGTGATCTGTTCTCAGATTTGAATTACACCAAATTTGATGTGAGAAACAGAGTAATAGATGACACAAGAGCTGTGCGTGGTGCTCTCACACCAAGGAAGTATGAGCCACAGAGTGAGACTTATCGGCATGCACACAACAGCAAGGGTCATGTTAATTGTGCAAAGACACACCAAATGCAAACTTTTACCTCTCAGTGAAAGCTTTTTGCATCATCGAAAGCTCGGTTACTGTGGTTTTTCTTTGAAGACAAAAGATGTAGATTAATGTGTGGATTGTTTTTTCTAAATTGAATCCTTACTATTGTATTCCGGTTTAATTGAAGCTTTGCACTTTGCAATAAATAAGTGGGTTTTAGGTTGCAATTTGGGCACTTGGTTTATAAAAGATTCACCATTTCCAGCATAGATGGTACTGGAGGTCCTGCTGATAAGTGAAATAAGGTTGGCACAGACAGACAAGTACCATATGACCTCAATCCTATGCTGAATCTAAAAACATTGACCTCACAGAATCTGGGGGTATAAGTTTGTTGTCAGAATCTGGGGACTGTAGAAATGAGGGATGAGGAAATATTTATCAACGTACTAAGTTTCAGTTCATGAAGAGCAAGTAATTTTGGTGTGTTACTGTACCAGAAAGCAACTGTACCTATGAATGATGTATTGTAAATGTTAAAAAGCTACAATATTTTCAACATTTTCATTCAGGAAAGAGATATGATTAATCTGATTTAAATATGACACAATGTATTACATGTACCAAAACATCACAAAATCCCTCTATAAAATGTAAAAATGTTAATATTTTATATTGATTAAAAATTAATTAAAAATTTAATTAAAATAATAAGTTTTTTAAAATGAATGAGTATCATCAGAAATGCAGAAGAACTCATTACAAGGCAGAAAAATTAACACAAGAAGCTCAGTAGGAAAATGATTGAGAATATAGACCATGAAGAAGTCAAATGGCCAATAAGCATGCGCAGATGCACTGTTAACAGCAATCAGAGACATGCTAAGCTTTATGGACCTGGATTGGTTACCCAGAATGTTCTCTTTCTAAAAATCAATTTAGAGGGCCGGAGATTTAGTTCAGTGGTTCCAGCGCCTGCCTCACAAGTGCAAGATCCCGAGTTCGATCCCCGATAACCACATACAATGCTGGGCGTGGTGACTCACGTGCACCAGCAATCAGTACCACATACCACAGTGCCGGGCGTGGTGGCTCACGCCTGTCATCCCAGCACTCAGGAGGCAGAGGCAGGAGGATTGCTGAGTTCGAGGCTTGCCCGGGCTACATAGTGAGCTCAGGCGCAGCCTGGACTACAAAGCAAGACCCTGTCTCAAAAAAAAAAAAAAAAATCAATTTAGACCTGGACTGAGCTATTTTTCTTGTATGTTTATTAGATTTCAATAACAAGTCAAAAGATTGAAAAGTAAAAGCAATAGACTAACATTTTTACAAAAAGACTGTTTTATATCCTTACAGACTAGCAAAGATTTGAATAACTGAATTGATACCGAGCACCATTATCCATGAATGAAAAAGTGATGCCTCCTGCACGTCTAGTTGGAACATAAACTGATCACTTTCTGGGTAAAAAAGTCTGTTTCGTGGAGAGGATTCTACTCATTTCAATCCTGGGCCACACTAAGAAAACTGCTTTGATAGCCCTCAGGGATCACAGTAAATTTGATGGAAATAAGTTGAGTGCTGCTGCACATAAAGATCCAGAGATATTTACTATTTTTCACCAATTGTGGCCCACATATATCTGATGTGGGGGCAGGTAGAAGACAGGATATACCCTGTTGGTACACGTGCTGCCGAAGTGAGCACGGGACTCACCTTGTTGGACACGGAGTGAAGTGTGGGAACAACAGAAGTGACCTTGGCTCAAATATATTTATTTTCAGGAGCAAATAATGCATTTTCTCCTTTATTATTAGGCTTGTGGAAGAAAGTTGAGGAAAAAAAAGAAAAGTGAAAAGAATCAATACGATCAATTACATGAAAAGAAAGAAATGAAGTTTGAAACAATTCAAGCTTCTAACATGCCTCTAAAGCTACAGGAAACCACTCTGAGAGATACAGATGGTGGCATCCTGAAAAACAACTACAGACAAAGACTCATGAAATGCTAAGTCAGAGAAAGTGTGTTCAGCTGCCTTAGTGAGTGGCAGTAGGGTAATGTCAAATACCAGCCAGTGAGGTGTTACACTTATGCTTCAGGGTACACCCAGCCACTAGCCCATCAAAGGGTCTGTGCCTAAGTTTGTATTAATTTTAATGAAGACAGCCACACCATGTTTTAAAGACCTAACAGAGATTCCCAAAGGGCCTTGCTTTTAGTCTCCCCTCCACAGACATATCTTTTCTTTCTCCCTCCTTCTTGCCCTCTCCTTATCCTTCTCTTTCTCTTATGTTGAAAGCAAAAACATTAATGCTTCCACAAACCCAGGTTCACCATCCCAGAACTTCTCCTGGACCGATCTCTGTTTCTCAAGACTCAGCTAACGCTCAGAGGTTTATTTCCTTTGTCTTTCAAATCTGTAGAAAATAAATGCTGTTAGAGATTAACAGAATGAATTCTCAGGAGCAGCTGGTGGGACAGCTGAGGAGCCAACATTGTCTTTATCCTGCGTTCCACAAAAGGCAGAGGAAGTAGGCAGGGATTCCATAGCGTTGCTGATATGTGTGCAGCTTATTGAATTAATTACACTGCTCCTCTTTCTCCTGTGAGCTCAGAAAAAGAAATGTGGAAGAGCCAAAAGGCTTTGTAAAGAACACCAGTGGGTCACTAGCTAGATTCACATTTAGCATGGTGAGGATTGATGACTTTTCTACCTGGGGTTGCACAAGGTGACCATTGAAACCTGCATAATTGCTATATTTGGACAGATTTTCAGCCTTCTAGAGACCAAAAAACCCAATTTGCTTCCCTGTGGAGTCTTATTACTGCAGTCAGTTAGCTAAATAAATGTGTAATCTATAACTTCCAGCATGAATTACCTATTTCACAGCCTGATCCAGAGCATGAAAGAAATCAAAGAGAGACAAAGGAATGTGTGTGTGTGTGTGTGTGTGTGTGTGTTTGTAGTTCTATCCACTGTGTGTATGCTCAGAGAGAGCTTAGGAAGCTCATTAATTGAGGAGACCCCTGAAGGGTAATGCGTGGCAACTGGAAGTGTCCAGCTAATCAAAGCAAGTAGCAATAGATGTTACCTGCTGGACAGCAGCTGGACTTCACAGAATTTTCTGATGGCTTAAAGCCTTGCCTCTTTCTCAAAACACAGGCCTGTGGTACCAGCAGCACCAGCAGCAGCAGCACAGCACCAGCAGCAGCACCAGCACCAGGGTGCCTGTTAACATGCAGATGACCCGCTGAACAGAATCATCATTTAAAGATCCTAAAAGATTCATGTGAGGATTAATCTTGAGAAACCCTGGTTGAAGATGACTCAAAACTTCCCCAAAGCCTATCTGAATTCTGAGATCACCAGCGAGTTCTAAAGAATAAGGGCATACATGTTAGTTCATTTGGGTTCTGAAATCAAACCTGAAAGATAAAAATACTAAAGAAATGTTTACCAGTTTTGTGCCCTTAAGTAGTTGTCAATGTTTATAACTTCAGCTTCCTGAACCAAAATGTGAGATGATAATATTACTTTTTCCTGGGGTTGTGGTAAATGTGCCATGCTTGAAGGATATTGCTCTTAATAAACTCTCAATATAATTTTACTGTCACTCACTGTGATTTAAGGAGGTAGAAACTGAAGGTATGATTTTAGAAAGCATACCATGTTTTCTACTACAGATTTTAATTATCTCTTGATTATCAGTCATGATTGGATCCTTACCTACCTTCTCCTGGTTTAGTCCTCTGCAAGAAAACATGGGCTCTGTCTTCTTTTAAAATTTTATTTTAATGGTAGATTTTATACATACATTATAATTGTCTTCAGCATTGAGAATTTGTACCTGTACATGACACATCTTGACTCTCATCTTTTCCCGACCCCTTTCCTTCCCATTCTGTCCTCTTGAATCTTAAACACTTTTTTCTTCTTAATGCAATTCTAAACTTAGTTCATTTTTCTACCATGAATGTATTTATTCTTTGAGATTTAATGCTTATAAAAGTTGGGCAAAGTGAGAAATACTCTTCTTAGTGCAAGTTATTTGTGACTCAACAACACACTCCAGACACAAACCTGGACCTTCTCCACAGTTAGACAACTCAAAGAAGAAATTTTAAAGTATATTTTAAAAAATTTGCTCTAGTTAAGTCTGGTTAAGTGACCTGACAGTGTACCCTTGTTGTCTCAGCACTCAAGAAGCCGAAGCAGGAGGCTCACCGCAAGTGGAGGATAGTCTGGGCCTATATGGAAAAAAAAAAGGAAAAGAATTGGCTAATCAAATAATCTGGTTTCTGCAACATGTATTATTTTTTTTATTTGCTTGTTTGGTTGTGAAAATGGTCTTGCTACACAGTCCAGTATGGTTTTAAATTCAGTATGGAGCCCAGGCTGGCCTCAAAATCATGGCAATCCTCCTGTGTTAGCCTGCCCAGTGCTAGGACTACAGTCATGTGTTACCACAGCTGGCGTTACCAATACAAACTATTACTGTTGGGAATCTTATGAGACACGAGGACGTTCCATCAGTAATAACCCAGCAGCCGGTCTTGGAGGACCAGTGGGTTCTACGTGAACACTATTTATACAGGGCAATATCCCTTCCAGACTCACATATTTTATTCTACTTTCTCATTTACTCTTTAATACACTCCCTCTCCTCTTCAAATAAATAAACACAAAGCTCATAACAATGAGAGGAAGTTGTCTATAAAAACAAGAATTCCACTTAAAGGTAGACAGATAAAAGATTCCTGGGTGTTGACAGATGAGAAAGATTACACTGTCACATGGGTGAAGTCATGTCCACGTAAGTCAGAGGCAGGATTCCTCTAACACACATGGGATGGAGGCAAACTTTAAAGTTCTCAAATGCTACATCACGATGGGAATTTCCCAGAGAGCTTGTGACACACCGCATCTGGGATGCTCCCTCATGTCCTCACTCGGGAGATCTGGGGTGGCTTCTAAGGCTGTGCGGTTTAGAGATGATCTCCGGCGACATGAATGCTGCTGATCTGGGGGCCTCACTTGAAGCAGTATGATCCAGGGTCTATGTCACTCACTTGTTCAAACCTCTTTTTTCTCCTCTTACCATGAATACTCCAGTATATCCAAAAAAGGAAGGTCTGGAATGTTCCAGTTAAGGACTTCACCGACAAATACACGTGATTTCCTTAGTTTTCATTTCCAGTTGTGTTAGTCGGTACTGCAAGGTAGCCAGCCTGCCGCTTTCCCAGGGCGCCTGTGGGGCGGCCTCGGAGGCAGAGATTGAGAAACACAGCCCTGGATTTCCACTCTGTCCCCCTCCTGCCATGTACCCATAGTGAAGAGAGAATCTTTCTGTGCTTTGTTTCTTTGGCCAGCAAATTAATAGAAGCCCTTAGCATTTTTTTTGGTGGGCATTAAATAAGTGAATATAAAATAGGAAAAGCATTTACAGTGGACCCTGGGACAGAGCGTCTGCATCCAAGATAAGCATGATTATTGTCATAAAGGCAAAAAAAAAAATCTCAGTTTTTCAGGTGCCTCAGTTTGAATGTTAAAGGCATTTTGTGGTCATGTTTTCATATAAATTATACTTGATTTGGACAGCTTAGTTAGCCTTCTTGTTTTTATGCAGAAGTGGGGAAATAGAAAATCTGTGAGTTATTTGCCTAAACAAGTGTCAGAGGCCAGACTCGTCCCTCAAGTTTAAGCTACCAAAATCCATCCTTTTACTCTGTCTTTGTTGTCAATTTACTGACAGGAACATGCGTCACTCCTGCTCGTGGAGTTTGATGACCTCACTGAGGCTCGTCTTCTGCACTGTCCAGAACAGCCACCGGAAGCCCCTGACTGCCCACTGAACTCTGTGAGGGTTTATCTGACCATGGAGCAAAGTCCTGGTCAAGAAGCTCAGCCACGTTCCCTTGGGAGAAGTCGAATCTTACATTCCAGTTTCTGTTAAGAGCTACCGTTCTCGCTGCAAAATGTCAAAGTGGAAATGAAAGCCCTAAATAATAAAGATGGGCAGGGCCGGAGGGTTAGCTCAGTGGTTCTGGCGCCTGCCTCGCATGCGCAAGGTCCTGAGTTCGATCCCTGGTGACTACATATAATGCTGGGCGTGGAGACTCACGCCCACCGGCCATCAATACCACATACCACAGTGCCGAGCGTGGTGGCTCACGCCTGTAATCCCAGCACTCGGGAGGCAGAGGCAGGAGGATTGCTGAGTTTGAGGCTTGCCTGGGCTCCATAGTGAGCTCAGAACCAGCCTGAACTACAAAGCAAGACCCTGTCTCAAAAAAAAAAAAAAAAAAAAAAAAAAAAAAAAAAAAAAAAAAAAAAAAAAAAAAAAAAAAAAAAAAAAAAAAAAAAAAAAGTAAAATAAAAATAAAAATAAATAAATAAAGATGGGTACACAGGTGGCCAGAGAACATTAAAGCAACAACTGGGTACAGGAATAAGGAGCTTCCCCTGATAGTTTAGAGATTAAATTTACAATCTTATTAATAGAAATATTTTGAAATATCTTGCAGGTTCAAGGAGGAAATCTGAGCACATACGTTTCCTCATTTTCTCCTAAGCGTTCATTGAAATAAAAATACGGGAATGTTAAATAATAAACTAATAACATCTAAAAGAATAAGGGTTGATAGAGAAGCCACTGATGTGTAAGCAGTTGGAGTAATAAAATTGTAAAGAAAAAAATTAAAGATTAAAAGCCACTGGCATCCGACCACGGTGGTTTATGCTAAGGAAGACTGTGGCAGAAAGGCTGCAAGCAGGGGCAGCCTGGGGAGGTTCATGGCGTAGCAAGATCCTGCCTCGAAGCGAAACAGACGAGCAAACAAACAAACAAATGGTTTTACGAAAGCTCAGTGCAGAGTCCCTGGGTTTAATCTCCAGTGCGGCAAAGTAAACCGAATGAAACAAAAAACATGTGATGTGTTCAAAACTATGACAGGCAGAGTGTAACAATAACCTGCGATGTGCTCGGGGAGTAGTGAGGGTGACGGCTGTCTGCTGGACACACGCTGGAGCGGGTGCGAATTTGCAGATGACGTGGACACCAGGCCAGCCACAAAGATAATGTGTACAGATCTATCACAGAGCTCACTGCGTTAGACAGTAAGTCTCTCACCCCCTCCTGCCGCCCACACAACAGATTAGTTTTGGAAATTCTATAGTAAACTTTTCCAAAAGTTTCAGAAGGTCATTGAATAAAATGTCTGCAAAAATCTGGGGACCATCAATGCCTCAAAAAAAAAAAAATCACTTCTTCTTTGGGTATTGTAGGGTCTTTGCCCCACAATATTCAGTTCCAGACCTTCTCACTTTAAAACTAGTGAAATACTAGTTGAAACACATTGTGTTTCTATACAGCACCAAATCAGTCTGAATATTTACACAGAAACTCTATGAGAAAGGGTTTACATACATATAATTCCCTGATAGGCGAGACAAAAAGAGTAGAAAGACCAGTGTAAAGAGAAGTAAGTTCTAAAAATAAAGAGAAAAGGAAAAAATAAAAAGAAACCAATAGACACAGACAAGACACCTGAAGAGACATTTTCTTTTTTTTTAATTGAATTCTTTATTGGTACAATTTATATACATCTCAAAAGAGACATTTTCTTATTGAGAGATCTTTTGATTTGGGTCACAGAGGGGCCAGATGTGAGGATACTGGGTAGGCAGACATTCCAGAAAAAGCAAGAATTAGTAGCATAGAGGGCCTCTACCATGAGCAAACTTATACACAAGAGCTCAAACACTACATTTCATAAAAATGAACCTCAGTTCATTGAGAACATGCAACTAATCTAAGTTTGTCAATTCTCAAATTTAGTTATGAAAAACTATTCATAAAATTTAAGGGGTCGACTCACATTCACAATCACACTAACCAATTTTAATACATAGATCAGCTGAGCTTGAGGAAGATTACTTTTATGACACCTTACAGTTTTGTTGGTGAATACAACTGGGTAAAAAAATTGATGAGAATCAGAAGCAAAGAATTGCAGTGATCCTTAGTTTCGTTTTGAGTATATGAGAAAAAGTAAATTAAAAGAATATTTAACATGAGTTGCAGCACAATTGTTTTCCTTCTATAAGCCAGAAATAAACAATTAGAATATAATATTATGAAAGACTTTCTAAAAAAAGAAAAAAACATTGATATTTGAATATATGTCTAATGAAACAATTATGAGAACATTGAACAAAAATACATAGAACTATGGAGAGATACAGAAGAATACTAAGATAATTGGAGGAACATGCCGTGGAGATTGTTATTTAATGGATATTTAGAAATCTGTGAGCTCACTGTATATTTTCAATGAAATTGTAAGTTGTAATCTAAGGCAGAATTTTAGTGAAAACTGACAAAGCAATGCTGTTATATGGAATTGCAAATGATCACGGAATGCAAGGTTCTCTCAAAGATAAAGGAACAACCTGCTCCATTGGATAGTATAAGTACAAGACAAATTAAGTAGGAGAGGTTTAATTTTCCTTTTTCAAAATGAGGATAGACCTTTCCTCTGTACCTTCTCTTATATCATTATATTTTGTAAATTTGTAATTATAAATCTATGTAAATCATATTTTAAGAGCCTCTTATTAATTTTCAAACCCAGAATATCTTTCTGAATGAATTGAGAGCCATCCGCTGGAAACATAAATGTTAAAGGACACAGGATCCCTAATGTCTGTGGCCTTCTGGTCCAAGTTGAAATTTCCAAATATACACACATACACATACGTGTAAAACATGGAGGTTATTTTTAAAATTGAGATTACTGGGCCAGAAATTTAGCTCAGTAGTTCTGGCACCTGCTTTGCAAATCCAAGGTCCATGGTTGGATACCCAGTAACCACGTAAAACAATACCGGGCGTCGTGACTCATGCCCACCAGCCATCAATACCACATACCACAGTGCCGGGCGTGGTGGCTCACGCCTGTAATCCCAGCACTCGGGAGGCAGAGGCAGGAGGATTGCTGAGTTTGCGGACAAGTATAACAGACTGCCTTTTTTGGTCCCAAAAGTAAAATAAGAGCACATTTATGTTTTTTGTTTTGTTTTTATGAAAAGGTAGAGAAAAAAACTATGCCCAAATACCAACTTCAGCAGACCCAGTTTTACACATGTTAATACTGGAGTTCTTTGTCACCTAATAAAGTCTTCTGCTCTGACTGACAGTTTGATAGGATTTCTTAGAATTAGGCTCAAGTGAGTCAACTAAATTAATTGAAACTGCTATGCATTTCAGACCACCTGTTTCTCAGCTGTCTTGAGTACAAGGATGTCAATAGTGAACTGGGTTTAATATACCTTATTTCTGGAAATTAAGCCATCAATCAAATTTGTAGAATATAAAGGAAAACACACATATATTTGGAAAATGAGTGAAGTTAAATCTCTTGGATTCCAGTGTAACTTTTATTTTCATGGTCACAATAAGTCATCAACCAATGAAAAGCAGAATTTACAAGGAAGACTCCCGAGAGATGAAAATAAGATTAGTGAAATACCTTCCCCGGGCTCTGCCAGCCGATGTTGGAAGAGTATTTTAGCATCTTTCACCTACCGATAAATGGAAAGATATTGGAGAGCAAATTTGGACCTCACTAGGGAGGCAGAAGATGTTACGTTTGCTATGCAGTAAACATTGTATCTGTTATTAAGGTCTGGGATGGTCCAGGCGTGGACCCACTTTTCCACTGTACCCACGCAGAGATAGACACTCTTGCTCTCAAAAGTGAACCAATGTGGGCCTCCAAGAAGTGAAAGAAATTGAGACAATTAGATAAACTATGAGAGAAAGCACTGAATTTCAAGGAAGGATATCGGAATTGTTAGTGTCTTGATTTCCTGACGTGCAGGAAGACAGCAATGCTCCAAGTGATATTTTGCAAGAAGAGAAATGAAGGTATCAGTGAGTTTCTCCCTTAAAACTTAATTCAATAAAGAACAAATTAACCTCTTAAGGGCAATAGGACATTTTTGATGAAAAGTGCCTATTAAATCAGAGACGCATTCTTTATTTTATGAAAAACTAGAAGTTTCATAACAAAATAAGAAGACAATAACAATAATTAATACACTGTGCATCATTATATTGAGGAGTGCAAAACATAGACCAAAATATTTTTATACGAAAAACAAGTAGATAATAATGCAAAACTTTGTCTTTAACAAACTAAGATAAACTGGAAGTATAAAGGAAATAATTTGCATATATATTAAAATATTTTTGAAATGATCAATAGATTTTTGCTTTTGTTTCAGGTTTTTGAGACAGGGTCTCGCTTTGTAGTTCAGGCTGGCCCTGAGCTCACTATGGAGCCCAGGCAAACCTCGAACTCAGCAGTCCTGTCTCTGCCTCCTGGTGCTGGGATTATAGGCTTGAGCCACCACACCTGGTGACATAATAGATTTTTAGGGAAATGTTTGTAATTTTTACTTTCTGTTTGTCTGTCTGTCTCTCTCTCTATATATATTTGCTTTTTATTTACATATTTTATATACTATCTATAATTAGTATATATTATATACTTTATACAATGAGTATGTATTACATACGTTAGATAATTAGTAATGTATTAGTATATACAAATATATATTAGGATATATATTTATTAGTAAATATATATTTTTTCATATAAGAGAAACTCTAATATTTATGTAATATTATGTCTGATTCATTTCATTTAATAGTATGTTCTCAATTTGTACCCATTTACCTTTGAATGACTCAAATTTATCTTTCTTTATGGGAATGTACTACTGCACTATGCATCTATATTGAGTATATTTCTCTTCATAAATCTAAAGACACATGTCACAGATTTAGCAAATCTGTTTTATGAGAGGCATGTCAATAAAGATGCAACTGACCAATGTTTTCTGTTTTTCTTGTAGATAATATTGTTTGCTATGGTTTGTGAAAATCGTGCAAAGTGATATTTGAAAATATAAATTTTCCTACCATAAATTTTTTTTTGAGACAGGGTCTCACTTTCTAGTTCAGACTGGCCCTGAGCTCATAGCAATCCTCCTGCCTCTGCCTCCCGAGTGCTGGGATTATAGGCGGGAGTTGCCATGCCCGGCTATCATAAATGTTTTATAGAGTGCAAATTACTTCCCTCTGAATTTATAATGTGGGACCTAGTACCAGAAATACCTTGTATTATGCCATTTGGACTCTTCAAGTGGAAAATTCCCACAATCCCTCTATAGAACGAGGGCAGCAACCACATCCCGAGTAGACATTTTAGTGAAGAAACCTGGCGTCACTTGCTGAAGCAGTTTTGGCACCTGGTTAGATGGGGAATGACACATAAATCAAGAGCTATTCCAGCTAGAAATGGTCAGGATGAGAAATGAAAGGGGCATTCAACTTTTTAAATGTTCACACTGTGTTAAATTATAGCACCAGGTTATCATTTTAATTATTTTGAAGAGCACAACTCAATGCCATTTGTGACATTCACAGCCTTGTGTAAACATCACAATTATTGCTGAAATGGCTCTGCATCCTAGAACAGAAATCCTGTTATGTGATGTCCCCATTTGCCATTCCTGTTTCCCTCTCTTCCTAATAACCACTCCTGCCTTTTCTGCTTCTGTGGATTTTCTTTTTCTATTTATTTTATATAAATGGGGTCATACAATATTTTTCCTGAATTTGGCTTATTTCACTTAGCAAAGGATGGGTATTTGAGAGTTGGCACATTACCATGGCACAGTGGAAAGCTCTTCCCTTCGCAGAATATTAACTTCCCCATTTTATGCTCCTTAGGACAAAGCAGAGACAAAAAGACATTCTCCTGATCAGTGCTTTGATATCAGGTACTAGGATCATGTTGATTTGATTAAGAAAAGATGTAACTATCCAACTGGCAGCATATTTTTTGTTGTTTTTTGCAATTAAATTATGGTAAGATGTCACCTACCTTTTACCTTCTCGGCTCCTCTCGTGCCCACGTCTGCATCGGTGCCATCAGGAGCACGCGTGCCACATTTGTCTGCAAATGACTTTGGTGCCAAACACTTTATCAGTCAGAGCTCAGTTAGTGAGGACAAAAATGCCCTTTATAGTTTAAGCAGATACAGAGTGTAATATACACAACTAAAGGCTTACAGAATTGTTGAGAGCCAAGAGAATTGTATCTAGGCTAAGCTTTGAGGGTTTGCTTAACAACACAACATGCAGGCTGGCTTATAAAAGTGTCTCCTCTGAAAAAGCCAGGAAGCTAGATTTTAAAAATAAAACAAAACAGGAAACTCTACTAATGTTAAAAACAATCTTAGATAACATCTGGAGTTAAAAAAAATATCTATCAGCATAACTGTCAGTTTGGGGAACATATCAATGTATATAATCTAGGCTATCAGGTATAACATTAAAATTAGTTATCTTCTACCTGAGGGCTTTCTGATTTTAATCAGTAATTAGAAAATAGGCACCTCTCCTAGTATTTTTTTTTTTCAAATTAATTTTGAGATTGAAACCAGAGGAAGTGTGCTTGACTCATGGAAGCTAACTTGTACTCAACATAGACTCTGAGCTATAAGGACAACTGTAGTTTTAATGTTTTTCCATCTGCGGTACAGAAAGTTATTCTAGAAAGTCTGATAAGTGAAGGAAGCTGCCATCACCACTAAAGAAGTTTACTATACTTACGTTTTAAAAGAATTCTTGGTGTATGTTAAAAGGCAATTTTTTCTGATGTTTGTACATAACAATATTCAAATTGTATATAAATATTAAGTGGACTTAATAATTGTGATATTACATGCTATCAAATCATTACAAGCTAGTTAAGTGACCTTTTCCAAAGGGTTGGTTTTAAAAGATGTTATTAATTCCTTATATTACCCACACAGGGCTTAAATTACTATGTGACATAAATTACTTAGGACAATAAATTATTTAATACCTTAAAAAAACCTATGTATACTTTTTTCCTCTCTGGTTTTGTGAAAGTGTTGCCCAGTAATCCCACAGGTTATTTTTAAGAGCTATTTAATGTATATCTTCATTAACTGGGTGATAAAGTACTGGAGAGTTTCATTATTTTAAAAATTATTTACCAATTGAATTTCTTTTTCTTCCTGATCCACTAACAAGTTAGATTGCAACTCTTAGTGACTTCAAAATTAATGAGTTCAGTGCTCATAAAACCCTCATTAAATTTTAGGTCACACATCCTCAGATGGTCAGTAATGTGATGAATCAATAAACAACTCACCAGTAACCACAGAAAGAGCTGGTGTTTACTGAAGGCGACTACAGAAAGCTAAGTATTATCCACGCCAGTCATTTCATAGTCAGAAAAGCGCTAGAAAAAAATGAATACCATGGATTTCAGAATATCATGCTGGATGAACAAAAGGCAGGGTTCGGCCTGTGGCTATCCAGGTTAGCGCTCCACAGAATTTGAACTTGAGAGATCTGGTTCCAGAGTCCTCACTTCTACGTGTCAACCATGTTCAACTCACACCAGCAACACTAAAGGGAAAGTGGACTAATATGCAGTGAGTGGAAGAACGGTGAGGAAATCTTCCTTTCTCCCTACCTATCCTCTTTCCTTTAATTTTAGACACCAATGCAGTCGTGGAAGAAGAAGGTGCTTTACTTTCTCCAAACACAGGAGTTACCCTAAGGTGGTTTCTTTTTCTTTTTTCTTTTCTTTTCTTTTCTGAGTAAAGTGCTTTTTAAAAAATTGAATTCTTTATTGGTACATTTTATATACAGTTCCCAAACACTCTCAACATCGGGGAATTTGTACCAGTATATGACAAAAGTTAATTCTCATTTTGACTCATATCCCTACTCACCCCAACTCCCCACCCCGTATATACATGCTATTTTTTTCTTTCCAAATCATATTAGCAGTGAGGACTATTTATACTCTTAAAACAGAGTAGTTGAAAAATATTTTGACTGTTTTTGCCAACTATATTTTTGTTAGTGGAAGATGCAATCATGGGCCCCAGTTCTAAACATTTAGATTCAGTAAAATACATTTCATCTCTAACTCCTATTTGTCCCTGCGTATCATCTGGTTGCAGTACAAGTGGTTAATAAGTAAACTCCTTCTGGACTCTGTTCCAGCACTCTCTTAAGACAATCAGTGTGCATACTTCTCCTAATTGACTTTATCTTGTTTGCTATTATTTTTTGTCATTATAAATGCTCATGTTTAGGAAGGATTAGCAAGAGAATCAGCTGTGCAATTTCAACTCTGAACTGTCTTTAGACTATTTCTGACAGAGTACCTAATATGCTTATATCACTCCTGCAAAAATACTAAGATTCTTCAGGCTTTCTGAGATATCACCTTTCTTCTGTCCATGCTGGTCTTTAAAAAATCTCTTCTCTCTTTCTTGCTTTCAGAATCATTTCATATTTTCCTTCTTATAGTTTTTCTTCAATAATTTGTAAATGATATGTTTTTGTATTTGATTATATGTACACATCTTAACATATAATTATTTTTCTAATGAATAATAATGTTTAACATTTTTTGAAAATATTTTAGCTGCACTTTTACCATTTTGATCAATCAGTATTTGTATATATATATACAAATACATAATAAATATACAAATATATATTCTTTTCTTTGCTTTTTATTCCCTCTTCCATTTCTTTTCATTCATTGCATTCTTTTTACAGTCTGAATGAATGTTTTATTTCAATTATTTCTTTTTTACTACTTGATTTAAAATATTTTATATTTGCTCTTTATTCAGTTTGAAAGTCTTTGAAACATTTCTATAAAATGTATCAACATATGGGGAACAAATGAGAATTAACTCTTGCCACATACTAGTACAAATTCCCCAATGTTGAGTGTGGTTGTGAGCTGTATATAAAATGTACCAGTAAAGAATTCAATTTTTAAAAAATGTACCAACCACCTCTTCCTTGCTAGAGCAAAATACGTGATACTTTCAAATTAAATGAGGAAGGTTTTGTTTGGGCTCACAGTTTTAATAGGCTCAGTCCTTATACGGGTAACTGCCCCACAGAAACGGCCTGGTAAAGTGGTATGACTGAGGATAGCTGCTCACCCCACAGACGGGAAGAGGAGAGAGGAGAAGCCAGGGGCAAAAATATAGCCTCTCGCCGGGCGTGGTGGCTCACGCCTGTCATCCCAGCACTCGGGAGGCAGAGACAGGAGGACTGCTGAGTTCAAAGCTTGCCTAGGCTACATAGTGAGCTCAGAGCCAGCCCGAACTACAAAGCGAGACCCTGTCTCAAAAAACAAACAAACAAACAAAAATGCAGCCTCTCAAGCTAGACCGCCAAGGACCTCATTAGGCCCCCTCTCCTCAAAACACAGCCGGCTACTAAACATCAATGGACGTCTACTAATGAGTATAGTGCACCGTAATCAAATCACCTTCCAACACATGAGACGTGGGAGGGACATTTCAGATCTAAGGCGTACACAATAGGCAGTCAAACTGTTAAACAGAACTGTTCTGTTCTGTTCTGTCTTGTTCTGCTCTGTTCGTTTTCTGTTGTTCTGTTCTCTTCAAGATGTGTTTTGCTATGCTGCTAAAGCAGATCATAAACTTCGACTTTCAAGGGGTCTTCCTGCTTTGGCCTCTAGAGTAGATGGTACTACCGATAAGTGCTATTACACCAGGCTTAAACATTTTACTTTTGACTTGCACGAATTCAGCATCTTTAATTTCAAAACATTTTTTATTCCTATTTCTGTTCTTCACTTCTTCCATGTACTAAGGCATTTTAAGTACAGTCCTGCAGGCTCAGTTCTACTGGTTTCCTTTTATCTACAAGTAAATGGTCTCAGGTGATTTTATCTTTTTGGGGGGGTGGGTACTGGGGATCAAACTCCGGACCTTGCCCTTGCAAGGCAGGTGCCGGAACTACTCAGCTAAATCCCTGGTCCGATTTTATCCTCTCTTTGACATAGATACATTTGACCTTAAATTATTGAAATTTATGGCTCAGACATATAAGTTGACTTGATGTTGTGAATTCTTCTCAGCACAAGTTTTGCAATAAAACTTACATTGAGAAATGGAAATAAGATTATGTCTGTTTAAATTAGAAGAACTTCCTCTAGGAATGCTGGGGGCAGCTACCACTTCCATGGAACTGAATCTCGCTCAAATATGAACTTCAGTTTATTACTTCCAGTCCTGGTTCTGCAAATGCTACATTGGTTCTGTAGAGCTAGTAACAGTAACACCTGAAATATCCAAAACTAACCTCACACTTTCTACTGCAGAAATTTTAGAGTACAGAGAAAGCAGTTCAAGGATGTTCAGCAAATATTCAGTCTCAGAGAACTGAAAGCACAGTATTACCAAGAATAGCTTAATACCGCATTGCATATTTAAACTTATTTCAGTAGCCTCAGTTCACTTTAGAACATCATTTCCTCTCTTCTCTTTGTGGCATCAACATAATCGGCATTTTTTTCCCCCTGAGGAAAATCTAAACCGCAATAATTCTGTCTTTTTCTCTTTCTGTTTTACAAATGGGTTAAACTTAGAAAGTGAATATCAGAAATCAAACGTACTGATTTAATTTTGTACTAATGGTTTACCTTTTAACATAGAATTTTTACTTTCTAATTTCAGAGATTTTCTTAGGAACTAGAATTAGGAAATAGAGACTGAATTTTCTACTATGAGGATGCAGTCTAATAGATTTTTTTTAAAAAAATTATCGTCTGTTTCTTCTATTTTCTGACATGTTTATTCTGATTTGTTTCTGGGTGGCATTTGGAGTAGCACAGTATTATAATACAAAACCGATCTATGAGATCTAAACACCTAAATTAAAAATACCTTAAATGTTCTACAGTAAATAAGCCTAGCTTGCTACTATAAATTCTGAAGATCCAATAAAGGGCTCATTATATTCCCTGTCCCTATTGGGACAGATGGATATCTTAACATGTTTGGAATAACATGTAACTAAAGGAAGCCATGGGAGTTATTTACAGCTTAGAGTGGTGCAGGTAAGATTCAAAGAGTAGGACACATGAGAACTGGTACAAAGAATATATAGAATGAGGTCAGTAAAGGCAGGATTTTATATGTGAAGATTTTATGGGAGAGAGAGCAAAGTAAGCTGAGAAGACCGATAGTCCAAATGCAAGACCCTTAGAGACTATTCTTTTTTTTTTTTTTTTTTGCTGTTTTTTTTTTTTGAGACAGGGTCTCACTTTGTAGTTCAGGCTGGCCCTGAGCTCACTATGGTGCCCAGGCAAGCCGCCGCGAACTCAGCAATCCTCCTGTCTCTGCCTCCCGAGTGCTGGGATGACAGGCGTGAGCCACCACGTCCGGCATTGCGGTATGCGGTGTTGATTGTTGGTGGGCGCGTCTCCACGCCCAGCATTATATGTGGTTACCGGGGATCGAACTCAGGACCTTGCGCTTGCGAGGCCGGCGCCGGAACCACTGAGCTAACCCTCCGGCCCCTTAGAGACTATTCTTAAGAATTATCTTAAATTCTACTGAGAGATGAAAAGGAAATATCTCTCATGAGTGAAGAGATATGATTAAATATAACCCACTCAGACTAAGTCTTAAACAGTCTCTCTCTAAGGTTCATTACTTTTCCCTTCAACTTTTGGCATGACTTCATACAACAGTCAAAAATAGCAAGTATCAGCCGGGCGTGGTGGCTCACGCCTGTCATCCCAGCCCTCGGGAGGCAGAGACAGGAGGATTGCTGAGTTCAAGGCTTGCCTGGGCTACGTAGTGAGCTCAGGGCCAGCCTGAACTACAAAGTGAATTAGTCTGTCTCAAAAAGCAAAAAAAAGAAATGAGTCGCCAGTTAAACTCATTCCAGGTCCCTGTTGCCTCAAACAAAGAACTGGACAAGAGAAGACAGAAACAATGCCAGAAGTTTATTTGAAAAGTAAAGGGTTAAGGAGCATGAGAAGAACTAGCTCTGTAATGCAACCTTGGGCTGAAAAAGGAGAGGAAAGAATCAACGCAAAAATAAAAGTGCCATCTGCCCCTAAAAAACACACACTGGAATACCTTGAGAGGTAACAATAATGGGCTCCTCGTGGCATCTGAGTCCTTAAATGTCATCCACCTCTTGTGGAAGGCCAGGGCAATTTCCACATATGGAGTTCTGGGAATTATTTGAAATTGGCCTACTATCCTGTGAGTGATAGACCCTGCTCCTTTCTCAGGCCAGCTCTGCCATGCCTTATTGCATTAGTAGTGAGTGCCTGCACAGTAATGATATTTAAAGGTATAAGTTTCAATCATGAGTATGATACTATACTGAAAAAAAAAAGGAAAAGGAAAATGGAAGAAATACCAGATCAAGGGGTCATAGACTCACTTTCTCATTATGCCATCCACTTGTACAAAAAAAAATAACTTAGATATAATAGAAAAGAAAACCAAAATATTACTCTAAATATGGTAAGAAGGTGATAAATTGTTTAAGCATATCAAGACCTGAGAAAAGAATACACTGTGTTCTTACATTTATCTTCCATGAACCTCAGGCTAGGAACTGGGGAAGCTTGCAATTTTAAACCACCAAAAGAAATAGAAAATCAAC
>PVIC010022144.1:0-27931 GCA_004025085.1 Thryonomys swinderianus
TGTGGTATGCGGTGTTGATTGTTGGTGGGCGTGTCTCCACACCCAGCATTATATGTGGTTACCGGGATCAAACTCAGGACCTTGCGCTTGCAAGGCAGGTGCCGGAACCACTGAGCTAACCCTCCGGCCCATTTATAGCTAATTTTTGCAGGGAAAATCTGAAAGCCAAATCGGCCACATTATACACAGAACTTATTCCTCTGTACTTCATAGTCTTCTGCAGTATTAGCGTCAACAGTAGGCTGTTCCATGTCCCCCGGAAGTAATTATTTCCTGGAGAAAGGCACACACCTCACACTTAAGCCATGGGTGTGGCAGGACATCCACCACTTACCAGTGCGGAGGACACACTCCTCATCCTGGCATTTATAGGATGTTAGGAAGGGCCTCAGGCAAAAACAGTTGCTATAGCCACTACCCGCTCTGGTTCTTCTCCATCCTTTGTCCTGCACAAAAGTGGCAATCCCGCTGGGCATGGTGGCTCATGCCTGTCATCCCAGCACTCGGGAGGCAGAGACGGGAGGATTGCTGAGTTTGAGGCTTTCCTGGGCTCCATAGTGAGCTCGGGGCCAGCCTGAAATACAAGGCAAGACCCTGTCTCAAAAAAGAAAACAAAACAAAACAAAAAGTAGCAATTCCAACATGCTCCCTTCCTTCTTTTGAAAAAGTTAAGGATCTTCTGAATAAGGAAAAAAACTTCCTCCTTCTCTTCCAACATCTAGCCTAAGGGAAGAAGCTCAGTAGTTAAGTTAAATTAATTCAGGCTGCTGGAACAAATGAATTTAATATAATATATAATGACACAACTGATTGAGGTTTATTTTTCTCTCAAAGATCTAATGGGTGGGTGGTTTGCCTCCAAGGAACAATGAAGAGACTAAACTCTTGAACTCCTTTGCCCAAGTAATGATTTAAAAGTTGTGCCACCGGGCCGGAGGGTTAGCTCAGTGGTTCCGGCACCTGCCTCACAAGCACAGGGTCCTGAGTTCAATCCCCAGTAACCACATACAATACTGGGTGTGGTGACTCATACGCACCAGCAGTCATTACCACATACCACAGTGGTGGGCGTGGTGGCCCACATCTGTAATCCCAGTACTCGGGAGGCAGAGACAGGAAGATTGCTGAGCTTCAGGCTTGCCTGGGCTACATAGTGAGCTCAGAGCCAGCCTGAACTACAAAGTGAGACCCTGTCTCAAAAAAAAAAAAAAAAAAAGTTCTGCCACCTTCAGTAGGAGTCTTCCAAGGTTCAAAGCCAAACTTGTCTGCAGCATTGAGAAGCAAGTTGGGAAAGTGTTTTGGGCCCATCTAGACTCTCATACTATCCTCTCACAACTGCTTGGTCAGAGCTCAGCAACATGATTATAACTCACCATAAGGATCTCTGGGAAATGTAGTCTATCTAGTATGATAACCACAGTTTGTTCAATCCAGCTGAACTATTAATTTCCCTAACTCTTGCAGATAATGACCAATTATAAGCCTACAGAGTATATAAGAAATAAAATAGTGTCCATATAAAGCCCCTGATCTAGGTAAACCTGACTTTTCTTTTTCTTCCCAGGGAGTTATCAAAATGCATAGAAGTAGGAATGATCTTATAGGACTTTCTTAAAAAGTGAATAAATTAACTTGGGACACATTTAGTAGTGAAGTGTGCTTGGGTGCCACCCACAACAGAATGTGAATCAATAGATGGAGAGTCAAAGCTTCAAACCCGGTTTGAAGTAACAAACACTTGGGCTTCTTTTGGGCATTCTAACATTTGCTTGCCTCTGAAAATTGTCAGCCCCCTGAGGTCTAGAAAGGATGGCATTTGTGCCAGTGAGAGATTCTCGGGATCCTTTAGAATAAAATGATGGAGCTAGAAGATTCTAGTTCCTGACGTTGTGTCAATTTGCCTCCACTCCCCTTCATACTACTAAAGTTCTTTCCTAGTCTGCAACATTGAGTCCAGTCTACTGGCTTTCCCACTATTCTCCTGCAACCAACATTCCAGGAAGCACATTGGATGGGAGTGCCCGGCAGTGGCTGTCAGTGCAGGGTGCTAAGGGCACCATATCAGGGAGAGGCAAAACGCATTCTGATGACTTTGAGAAAGTCACAGGAGAACCCAGGGAAGGCATACGCCAACCTGTATGTTCCTGGTACAAGATGCAATCAGAGTGGAATGAGAGAGATGTCCACCTGTAAGATCCCTGCCTTCCTCTAGAAAAAAAAAAAAAAAAAACAGTCACCTTCTATTAGCATCAGTGGGCATAGTTTTAATTCTTTGAGCAGAATGATGACAAAGCATTGAAAGAGGAAGAGCAAATCAGCACGTATGTTCTGCAGTTCACAGCCCAGAGATAAAGAGTGAGAGAAAACATGACTCTGTGGTTTCTTTTTCTAGATGGACGATGGGGCCTTGTTCTCAGTTCTGATTTCTGGGCTCAGAGGTGTTTTCTTAACTGAACAGACCAGTGCACTTTTCAAGTGCTCACCCCGTGGGCAGCCTCGTCTTTGTACCTGTCTGTTTTTGGAAATGGACAAATGGCCAAATCCAAACCCTGCTCTGCAGCTCAGTGGCTGGGCAGAGCCCTGGGCCCAGGACGGAGATCAGGCAGGCAGCTGAAGAACTCATCTCCCCAAAAGGGCAGACTTGATTTTATTTCACTCTCCTTCCCAGAACTTTTCTGCTGGGGTTGGAAAGATGTACACATTCAAAAGATAGGCAGAAAGGGGCTCGTACAGGCCTTGATTCATTCCTAAAAGCATGCAGGGCTGCCTGCTGATTTGAGTGTGCAAAAGAATCACCTTGGGAGGCTGTTAGAAATGTGGATTACAGGCCCTGCACCAGGTCTCCAACGGATTTTGACTCAGGATTCTGGCATGAGGCCTAAGAACTTGCATTTCCATAATCTTTCATGGTATAAATGCTACAGGTAACTCTGGAAATGTAAATAGGAAGCATACTAGATTCTAAGGGGTAAGATGGAGGCTAGGGTAGGAGGGAGACTGGTTTTGTTTTGGAACTGCTTCTTAAAGATTTATGGGTCAACTCTCACCTCCCTGAGCAGCGGAATCTAGCATCCTTAGCAGCCTGTGTTGAAAAGGTCTTTCTTTTGCAGCTGGAATTTTCCTCCTGCTCATGCTCATTTCTTCTCTTTGAGTCTCAGTGGCCTCCAGGTTGCATCCCTGATTCTCCTTCATACAAGCAAATAAACAACATAAACTCTTGAAGATACTTGAACATATTCCTTAGGCCTTTTTGTTTTTTTAAACTTGTGGACAAAATTACCTTATTGACAAATTTTAGAGAAGCTTTCTACAGCACGGTCCTCACAGGGCTGCTTACCCAAGCTGTCTTTGCCACCTTTCCTGGGATGACTGCTCCAGCACATCCCTCTAGGTTGCGCATTTCTTCAGGACATTTGACCCTGTTGCCATGCAAATATACACGGGACCCAACTGCTGACCTTGAGGGACTGGCTGCAGATGGTGTAGGTTTTGTCCTGCCGTGAACATGTCTGGCACGTGGACTATGAATGTCCCCCCAGCTGCCAGTGTAGCTACTTTCGTTAGAAGCTTCCTTTGGCAGAAATCATGACTTTGCTTCTTCTATTCCATTCCATGCCGTTGCTTTTCTTGACTGAACCAGCATGAGCTGAGGCATTAGGGAAGCCCAGCTGCATTATGGGAGGGCTGAGTTTCAGGAATCATAGATTACTACACAAAGCAGTTTGACCTACCTGCCTCAAAGTAAAAATGCTTGTTCCAACTCTGATTAAGGCCTACTTGTCCTGGTCACATTTTTGCCTGACTTCTTTCTGGGGAAAAATAATTTGAACCACAAATCAGTAGTGACTTTTAAGATAAATTTCAAGAGAAGACATACAGAGAGGAAATCAGTTTGTTTTGATAATGGTAGTAGTAAAGAGGATAGTATTAGAAGATAATGATTATCATGTTACCTTCTGTGTTGAGGATCAAACCCAGGCCTCCCATACATTGCTTAAACCCTCTATCACTTAGTGTACCTCTTAGCCCTACTAGAATAGTTACAGAAGTTGTTGACAAGAAATCTTGGGTTCTGCAGTGAAAACATCTATCACAAGGGGCAGCACAGTGTAGAATTTAGAGACAGACAGGGCTGGATTCAAAGTCCATGTTAGCTATGTGATGTGGACCAATGACTTACAGTCTCCAGGCATTAAAATAGCTCTGTGTGAGAAAAAGAGATAAGAAATAGCATTTCTGGAGCATTTACTATGTATTTAAGATACCTTTAGTGCTTTACATGATTTTTTTAATTGAAAAAGTTACGCAGGCTGTGAGGTATAAATACTTTTTTTAAAAACCTGGGCATATCTCAGCACACATGATCATATTTGGTGCTCAGTGAATGATAACTATATGCATTATATATTTTAGTAGAGGCCTCCATCCCAGATGGAGTGATTTCTCAATTAATAGGAATAGACCCACTCAGTGGAGAATAGAGGTGTTACTTACCAGTTTTGTTAAGCTTGAACATTACTTTGTCTCATCAAAATGCTATTTAGGGGCCGGAGGGTTAGCTCAGTGGTTCCGGTGCCTGCCTCACAAGCGCAAGGTCCTGAGGTCGATCCCCAGTAACCACATACAATGCTGGGCGTGGTGACTCACAGGCACCAGCAATCAATACCACATACCACAGTGCCGGGCGTGGTGGCTCACGCCTGTAATCCCAGCACTCGGGAGGCAGAGACAAGAGGATGCTGAGTTTGAGGCTTGCCTGGGCTACATAGTGAACTCAGAGCCAGCCTGAACTACAAAGCGAGACCCTGTCTCAAAAAAAAAAAAAAAGGTTTTTTAGATATATAAATTTGGCTGTAATTAGCATTATATCTCAGTTGCTAGTCAAGTTATCCATTAGGTAGTCTATTTCTGAAACAACATTCCTACATTTCTTCTGCATACCTTTTTTAATATTAACCTACACTCTCCAACAATGCAGGGGCTGCATGTATAGCTCTGTACCCTCAAAACCAAACCAGGAAACCCTTGCTTGCTGCCTGCCTTGGTTTTATTATTCATCACTCAACACAAGATGCAGGGGTTTGTCTTAAAGGCTCAGAACTAGACAGTTAAATCATAATCATAGATTGTGTCCAAACCTTGTGGGTACAGTTCCTGACTTCCTGGCTTTCCTGGTTTCCTGTTGGGGCTCCCTGTCCTTTGAGAGGCAGGTGAAGGGGTCTCGCAAAGAGAGGGAGGAAGAGAGGTAGAAAGGAGAATAGGAGAGTAAGGAGAGAAAAAGAAAAGATGGAGAAAGCAATGCGTTTTATAGAGGACTGTGCTTTTTAGATTGGAAAATCCTTAGGGGCAACTATTCCACTGTCTTTGTTTTATCCATGAAGTTAGAAAGTTCCTAAGGAGTTAATTGCACAGAATTCTAGAGCTGTGCATTATATCACTTTGAGGGTGAGGCCTGCGGAAGCTTCTCTCAGCTGGTTCCTCTTGCGTTAACTAGTGTGTATTGACACACACTGGTTTTTCGAAATCCATTGCCAACTATGCAGAAAGTCAGAATTCCAGCATTTACACAGCGGCACCCATGGCCATTAACACGCACCTGCAGGCGCTTTCCTGCTGGGGGCAGGGTCACCAGGTTCCCCTGAAGTCTACTCTTGCTGGGGCCTTTATGCCTTGAACATTAAAACAGCCGCTGGGGGAGGGGAAGGACAATAGTTCTGTGACAGGGAGATAAGCCAGACCTGCTCTTGCTTTGTTCTTCCTAACAGGGAGAATAAGCCTCATTGACTCATTCAGGCTGCTGCATTTTGTTCAGCGAGTTGGCTTGTGACTTATTTCCGTATAGAAGCGGGAGGCTCATCAACAATTAGATTTTGCTTTTTGGTCTCTGAAGAAGTTTTGTTTGGTAACCAATGAAGTCCTGCAGCCTTCTGAAGCTGCTCTTTAAGGCCCCTGCAAGAGCACCCACTCCCTGCCTCCTCTGTCCTGTTTCTTTTCCTCCACTTTGGCCCCATGAACTGAGAACACTGCTGCGCAGCTCAGAGGAGGAAAACAAACTGCTTGTGTCCACCCATGTGAGGGAAGTTAGCTCCACATACATCTCGACCTGTTGCCTTTTAGTCCACTGGGCTTTAGCATGCAGGGGTTTTTTTCCCCCCTCTTTCATCTCAACATCCTCTTCCCCAGGTTTCTCAGCACTAATCAAGGATATACTGACTTTTTTACCCCATGTACCTAGATTCAGGCTCCAGCCAGTTTGGGGTCAGAAAATATATCAGGTATTGTTGGAGAAAGGGGAGAGGAGAAATCACATAAGTGAGCAAGTGAAGGATGGATAAATATGCATCATATATAAAGAAGATGATGCTGCTATATAAAATTATCTCCTTGAGTCTGTTCTGGCATATAATGTCAGAAAGATTATGGTCCTTTTGTGTAGGTGTCATGAAGCATTCAATATCAAATTTAAAAGCTTAACTCTATTTCCTTACATCCTGTCTTTGCTTCCCTTTCCTCTTTCCTTCTTCTCTTTCTTCCTTTACCCCTTCTTTTCCTCAACAGACTATTCTCTGCAATCCAGCAACCATAGTCAGGCAGGCTCCTTGGTTTTCAGGCTGTATTTTAAGAAACTGTATTCTTTTCTCTCATTTGCTTAATATACTCACTGTTGTGGCTGGGTGTGCTGTTTGAACAATGTAGGCAGAGTCCCCCTTCTGGAGCTGATGGTCCAGGGGCAGATGTAAAAGCAAGGGAGCAAATATATCCATGAGTCAGTATTGAGATGAGCTGCATGAGAAAATAGAAAAAGGAAAATGTGCAGAAGCGATAAGAGGTGTAAAACTTTATATTGGGAGATTTTCTGAGATATGAACTTTAGGGCCAGAGACTTAAACAAGGAGAAAGTGCCAGCCTTGCTCAAAATATATGTGCCCACCAAAGAAGTGCCCAGCCAGAGTCCTGACTGCTCTAGGCTGCCTATTTGGTTGGGGTTGAATTCAGAATAGGTGCAAAAGGCAGAGGTCAAGCAGCTGCTGAGATGGAGTAACCCAATCTGGGGCATAAGTCAGCCTTTAATAAGCATCCAGGTAACCCTTTGAAAAGTGAAACCTGTGGTCAAGTCCTAGAGCAGCAGAGTCTCGGGTTTCAGCTTTAATTATATAGCCTAAGAGATGTCCCTGCCTGGATCCTATTTTGCTAAAGCTCCAGCTTCCCTGGGAAGAGCGTTTCCTGGCTCTGATCCACAGGCCTTAGTGTGCTCCCCTCACACAGATGCTGGCTGCCCAAGTCACCGGTGCACATGGGCCTTGGGCTTAACAGGCTCACATGATGGTAGGATGGATGCAGGAGCTCCAGACATGGTGTATGAGGAGGGAATGTAGAGTCACAGGTTGTTGGAGCTCACGTTTCTGGCTATGACATCACTGTAGGATAGGGCAGCTTTCAAGGCCAGGAGCACACACAGGCCTTTCCTTTCCCTGAAGATCTAATGGAATCTCTGTTAGAGCAATGCAAGGAGCAAGAGACAATGCCATTCCATGCGCCCTTTTGACAGTTCCTGTTTTTGTCTGTGGTGTGCTGGATACTGGGTTAACCAGTTGGCAAGCCGTGGATTCATCCCTCTCCCGTTGTATTCAGTGGGTAGCACAAATTGAGAGTATCTTTTATCTGAAGTGCTCATGATCGGAGTGGCAGATTTTGGAATTTTGTCAGATTTGGGAATATTTCCATATCTATAATAAAATATCTTGAGACCCAACTTTAAATACGTCATATTTCACATGCACCTTACACACTTAGCTTGAAGGGAATTATAGACAATATTTTTATTGTATCTGTGGTTGGGCCATGACTTGTCACATAAGGGCAAATGTGGAATTGTCCTCATTGTTCTAACCTCATAGGGACATTCAAAAAACTTCAGATCTTGGAGCATTCGGAATTTCAGGAATTAGGATTAGATATGCCCAACCTGTAGAACTATCTCCATTTTACAGATACAAAAAGTAAGACTCAAGAGAAGTTAAGTAACTTTTCTCAGGTCATCTGCTTAGTAGACAGTGGCCAGAGTTCAACCCAGCTGTGGTGGAGAGTTTGTGTCCCTCACAACTTGACTTTACTGCTCCTTTGCATAGGCTGCTGGCCGGCTCTCATAAGACAAACCGAAAGATGAGTTTTACCTTCCTGAAGGTGTGTGCTGATTCTAAAGGCATCTGCTATGGGCAGCCTTCCAGAATTAGCCCAGTTAGTAATTGAAGGGGTGAACAATGGCATGAGGGGTGGAGTGGGAAAGCAGTAGGAGGGAGAGACATGGACACAGAGTAATTCCCAAGGCTGGGTCTTTATTTGACTTCAGTTAACGAGGTCTCTAATTAAATCCAGGGTTTAGCAGACTTCCACATTTACAGGGTCCCAGACCAGGACAGAAGGAAAGTAGTCCTGGTACTATGCTTTGTCCTCCTGGCCTTCCATCCAGTAGGCGTCAGGCTCGTGAGAAAGAGCCATGCTCTCAGCAGAACACTCCCACCCAGACAGACAACCAGGAGTCCTAATGCCACTGGCACGGGGCATCTCCTCAGAAGTGGCCTCCTTCCAAAGTTCCCAAAGAAAGAGGGCCCAAAGTTTCAAAGAAGAGCTCAGACACAGATTCCAGGCCAGTGGAGCTTCCTGTCCCTTCATTTCAGAATCATCACAAAAGGCAGCCTCCTAGACTCATTTCTCCATCAAGAATATGTTCTTGCCCAAGAAAGGGCTTTTGCCAACACTGAACAGTTAACAGTACTTGGAACTAATGCTTCATAGATAATAAATAATGTTTATACTACACGAAGGCATTAAGAATATAAAATAACAGTAAAACTAATTCCTAACACCTAGTTTTAAAAGAACATTAACCTGCCTTTGAAGTTTCCTAGGTAGAGTAAACGAATGAAATTTTTATCTAAGTGGACACTGGTACTCAGGGAGCTTCCACAGTCATATTCTTTATTTCCTACACATACAAAAGAAACACTAAATTTTATACTGGCCAAAACAGCTGCAGCCCATTTGCTGACAACAGTCTGGAGTAACTTTTAGAGTGTGGTACAGTTTTTTTCCCTTCCCTTTGACCCGATATACATAAGTAAAGATTTGAGGATGTGTAAAACCTTTAACTCTGACAGGGGGCCCTCCCCCCGGCACACAGCAGTCCGGAGTGAGCTGGCTGGTGCACTCCCCAGCCTCACCTCCTCGAGGGTCTCCAAGACATCACTGAAAATCTGACCTCGCTCTTTGTACAGTTCTCTCCTCCATAAATCATTCTCCTCCCCATCCTCTGCAAGCTACAGAGCAATGAAGCTGTCCATTTATTTGTAGGAGGGTGTCACTTGGCCTGCAAGATGATGAACTGGTGGCTTAGTGTCTGGACCTGTTCCAAGGCTTTCTAGAAGCCACAAGCAATGGAGACCTAACTGTGGCCTCCCCACTGAAAGAAATTCTTGCATAGTTTGGCTTCTCTGTAGACTGGAGTGAGGTGGTCTGGAATCAGACATGCTTGTGACTTAATGGTTCCCAACAGTTTGTGAGAAGCATTTTGGAACTGAAGTGGGTGATGTCATTTCTGGGATGCCTAAGCCTGGGCCAGGCTGGGACCCAGAAGCAAGCCACAGTCCCAGAGTGGGTACTGAGGCAGGTTTGGTTCCAGCTTTGGCCCATCTGGATGGAGTGTATTCAGTGAACATAGCTTCCCTGAGCCTGTTTCTTTTTCTGGAAATAATTAGACTCACATTTCTCATCTCACCAGGTCACTGGGAGAATCAAATGACAGACTACATGAAGCCACTTCCTACACCAAACGATGCTCTAAAAACAAAAGGCGTCACTTTCTAATGAAGATGAATTTCAGGTCACAAATTTGGTTTTACAAACTCAGGAATGAATTTCAGTCCACATCATGTTGGTGACTTCATCTCTATTTCAAGACCTACGCAGAGTTGCCAGAATCAGCAAATAAGAATATAATATATGGCATCTAGTACCAGCCATCCTACATGTGTCTATTCATCCATTTAAGCCACCAGGAACCTTTGGTTCCACCCTAGACCCGGGCCATTTTTCTAGGGACTTGAGAAGTGTCCGAGTAAAGCATCACTGAAAATAGGTGAAAATACAACAACAAAAACGAGTTCAAAATATGTCCCAGCCATAATTCAGATTATGCTTATTTGGGACATATTTAAGTATACCCTACATTGGGACTGTTAAAATATTATTTGTTTCCCCGGTCTTTTTGTGACCTATTTCTATAATTTTGGGATAGATACAAACTATCACATCTGATGTCTCTATGAAATGCTCAATGAATCTTTGTTGAACTTGTTTTGATGTCTTAGAGTTACTTAATGCGCTAAATCTCTTAGTCACTTAGTTCCTCCTTTCACAGGAAGGAACACCTGTGAGCCGCATGGCTGCTGCTTTCTAGATTCTAAACACCTCTCAGGAGACATGAGTTCTCTCTGTGACAACAGTAGAGCAAATGCTTCCTCCCTGCTTTCCTAAGGTTCTGCTCTTCATTAGCATAACTGTCTGGGAGAGGCTGAGGACCCTGGGAGAAAGGCAACCTGAAAAGCAGTTGGTGGCTACACGGAATGTTTGCTCTATGGCAAGGAGGGCAAGGTGTTTGTAAGCAGATTTCCCCATGTGATATTTGGCATAATTTCCAACTAATGACATCTTTCTGAAAGACTTACTGAGCTTGTCTGCTGAGTCAACCAAGTTATGATCACCCAGAGACACAGCTACATGGGTTCTGGAAAGTGAATTAGCAGGTTGTTGGTCTCCTAAGCTGCAGGAGAGTGTGTGGAGGCAGGATGAAAATTTCAAGAGGAGGAAACTCATCTTCTAGTTTAATACCTTTCCAGATACTTTCGCACTTGCCTTGTGCTCCAAGGTGATCTCTTTCTTGGTTTTCTTAATGAGGGCTCAATTTTTGCTCATATTAACATGTAACCCTGGGTGCAGGAAAGTCAAGCTGCCTTTGTACTGATCCCAGCTCAGCTGCTTACCGGCTATGTGAGCTCCCATGAGTTAATCTCTAAAATCCAGCTTCCTCCTCAGGTCATTGCTAGTAATAACAGTACATCAATGCATTCTCCAGAAGATACTTGTGAGGGTGATATGGGAAAATACGCTAAGGTGTTTGCAACACTACCTGACTTAGAATAAGGACCTGGTGAATGGCCACTATTATTGCTTTTGGAGTAACTATCTATAAGGCACAGGAAAGACAAAAATATATCCCATCTGAGAAAGGGAAGGAAAGGCCAGAGAGACCGAGTGGCTTATCCAAATTTACAAGAGTGCTTCTTTTAACAAGAGGTCGATCTGCCCAGGACTGGTTCCTGGCATACCACCCAGCAGCTCGGTGGATTTCTCTGGCACCTTTCATATCCCAGCTGTACCTCTTGTACCAGCCTCTTTCCAAGACTCTGTGGACCTCTGTGTGGCCAGCAAAACCAGGCTCCATTCGCCATATGTTCCGCCTTGTTCTTGGATCTTTAAAGGGAAAGGGTGTGTTTGTATATATGTGCTCACATACACATGCGTGCTTGTTTATGCACAAGCGCATTTGGAAGGGCCATCTTCAGCTCTGACAATCTTGGAAAGAGAGTAGCTTTCTACTTTGAGGAAGTCAGGAGAGTTAAAATTGTAACAGAGCAAGTCAGTAAATATAGTTAAGCAGACAGGCTGCAGTTCATGTATTGGGAAAACATACACAGACTGTGTGCCCCCAAATACACTTTGAAGCAGACACACACACTCATTAACACACCAGTGTCACACAAACACATTTGCACACCTATCCACGAGCTGTAGACACTCTCTAATTAATGTCATTTTAAAATGTGTTATTTTGGGATCAGCCTGTGTAAAATGAAGGGGCAGAGAGCAGTCCAGTGTCCCCTCCTTTCTTTTATCCTTCACAATAGGAAATATACGATAGGAAATATACCCCAGAATTGTCAGTGAATCTCGATGGTAGAAGAGGAGAGCATCTAAAATTTTGCAATCTGGGATGTACAGATTATGGATAGGGTGGGGTGGACAGAGCTGGAGGACTGGGGGATGGGAACAGCGTGGAACACCCCTGTGTGTGTCCATACACTCTGCCAGGGGAAGACAGCTGAGGAGGCCACAGCAGTCAGGACAGGGGCATGTGGGTGGGAGGCACCGGGGGCTCCTAGAAGAGCAAACTCTTGCTGAAAGGGAGTTCACTAAGGAAACTCAAAGGGAATGAGGAACTGGATTTTTTCTCATTGGATTTAAAAATTCTGTTTCTAATAGTAAATACCAGACTGTCATCAGCTCTTTGTACTACGAGAGGCAGGAGTGTGTGTGTGTGTGTGTGTGTGTGTGTGTGTAAGAGAGAGACTTTAAATTTTAATTGGTGTGCAGTGAAAGATTTAACTGTTTAAAAACACAACACTCTCAGTCCCAGACCACAGCTTATGTGCTAATGTGGGAGGCTTGGGGATAGTGAAGAAAGAAGGAGGGAGAGGCAGTTTCCTAATGGGTCCTGGGAGAGAAAGGGCTGTTGTTACAAATCAGCCACGTAGACAGTCAGATATAAGTCATATCTAACTCTAGGCAGCCTGTGTCTTCAACTGGTAAGCTAATCTCTCCTTTCCCTGATTTTAAGATTATCCTGAGGCAGAGGCAGGAGGATTGCTAAGTTCGAGGCTTGCCTAGGCTACATAGTGAGCTCAGAGCCAGCCTGAACTACAAAGCGAGACAATGTCTAAAAAAAAAAAAAAAAAAAAAAGATTATCCTGTAAATGAAATAGATGACTAGAGAAGAGAAGCCAAACTGATTGAAAATTGACCATATACCTGGCTTCCAAAGATGACCTGGCTGCTGATATTGTGTAAGACCCTGAAACACTCTGATACAGAAGATGCCATGGGGACCGGGCACACCTCCTTGGAAGGGTAACTGTCTTCTTGTGGGTCTTCCTCCTCCATGTAGCTGCTGAGCCCTGGCAAGGCTGGAAGTAGGTTTGCCTTGTCTGCTGCGATGCTCCCAGGCGTAGCATGGTGCCCGCCACTGAGATGTCAGTAGAGAGATAACCTGCTGAATTTTCAGGGATTTAGTCCCCACAAGTTCCTGTGGCCCTGATGAGATCTGTTGGAGGTCCATTGGTAAAGTCTCTATTTCAATCCCACCTCCACAGCCCTACTAGTTAAGTGGCTGTGCCCTCCTTAGAGACAAGGACTATGTCTGCCCTGCTTGTGGCGGATGTGTCATTCTAGACAAGTACCCAGAAAGTAGAGATACAGTAAGCACTTAAATGAATGAGAGAATAAACATCACAGTTGTATCTTCTCTTACATCCGATTGTCTAGCTGAAGAATGAAACCTGGAATATACAAACTGCTGATACAATGAATGCCATTTGCAAATCTATTCTACATTAGTTGATTGAGCTGAATGTAATGTCTCTGCCCTCATTCCATCCTGAAATAATCATCCGGAAAGCTACTGGTGGTGTTCACACTGATGCTAGTGATGATGTTGGGAACAACCATAATGGTCATGATATTCACCACTGAGTTTAGCCCATGCCAAGACCTATTCTATGTGTTTCATGGATCAGCTTACTGCATCCTCATAGCCATTCTATAATATAGATAATGCAATTTTCACTTTATAGAAATGGAAGTTCCAAAGCTGTCTTAGCTCAAGCTACTGTAACTGCTGTAGATGGGCTACCTTAGACAGTAGGCATTTCTTTGTCACAGTTCCAGAGGGTAGATGTCTGAGATGAGGATGTCACCTCATGGTTAAGTTCTAGTGAGGGCCTTTTCCTGGCTCAAAGATGGTCAGTGTCTCACTGTGTCCTCGCATGGCCCAGAGGGAGAACAAAAGCTCTCTGGTCTCTTCGCTTAGCAGCATTCATCCACCATGAGGACATTGCGGTCACATGAGGGCTAAGTTTCAGCATCTTCAGGGATCACAGATAGTCCGCGTGTCCACGCTACATAGGTGGCATGGTATAGAAGCAGTACTAGAGGCCAATCTGTGGAACAGTCTCCAGAACCCCACTCCCACCTCCAAATGAAGCTGAGCAGTATCAGACTCAAGTTGGAGGGAGGCCCAGAGGGGTCAGTAAAAGCAGCTAAAGGAAAACAATTTGTAGGGAGTCTATTATGGTTGATCTTAAAAGCATGGTCATAATGACCTTATTTTCTCCAGAGGACATTCTGAAAGCTGGTGATTTACCATAGCTCCCTTGTTCCAGGGAGTTGTTCAGGCCGCCAGTCCTCCCTACCTGTGCCTCAGGGTAAAGCCTATCCCAGCCCAGCGGGGAACTCAGGAAGGAGCCATTCCTAGCCACTTGGACTTAACTAAGATGCACTGAGTATTAGCCTTTGGGGTTTGTTTTTCTTTTTTTCTCCCCCCCCCCCCCCCCCGCCCCGGCAGCTCTTGGGCTTCTAGCCAAAAATCCTTTCAATTAATGGACTCAGAACAGTACCCATGAAGAAAATTAGAAACAGATAAGAAAAGAAGGGACCTCCTTGCGCTTAGGCAGAGGAAAGGATAATTCTTGGATTATGCTGATGATTTACCAGTGTTTTCTTAACATGGAAATCAGTCAGCAGGGGCCTGGGTTTTTTACAAGGGAGGAACCTCTTCCAGACAGCTCAGTCCGCAACAGCCTCCATAAATCCCCACACCCCCACTTCCAGTGAGAAGGCTGCCCTCACCGGAGTCACCGTGTCAAAGCCTGTTTAGCTGTCTCTTACTTATCAGCCACAACCCCAACATTAGTTCATACTTGGAATATGAAGCCATTTCATATTTATCCTTGTTATATCTGGCAAGAAGCCTTAAAAAAAAAAAAGTCCCGTGATGGTGCTGTTCTGTTCTTATATCTTTATAGTCTCTTGAATTGATTTGACAGAGCAATCACTGACTGCCGTGGGACCAAACTTCTTTGTGTAGCAGGCTGGGGAGCAGACAGATCACACAGCTCAGCTTTCTGGTTCTGCCCTGAGCCTGCATGTGCCCACCTTACCCACAGTGGTCCATGCATAAATCAGAGCTTGTTGCAAGCATCTGTTGGGTGGGAAGCTCCAAAAAGAGTGAAAGAATCTAGGGAGCCATTAAGAATGGCTTACGGATATTCCAGAAGGAGAATGGATCTCTACAAACCACCAGGAGGTTCAGAGAGATGGACCAAGTAACGGGCCTCCCTAGAAGCTAAGATCTGTTTGGGTAAGCTTCATATAAGTCAGGTGGGTTTTTAAAAAATCCTGTGACAACTGGAAATGGCATGAGAAGTTGAGTGTATGCATGCACACATAAATTTTCTTGGAAAAAAATAGGTCTGTAGTTTTTAGTGGGTAGACAAAGGGGTTTTTGACCCCAGTACACTAAAAGCCTATGAACAGAACTTGCCTTCCCCAAAATGGTACCTGGGGTGATTACAAGTGAGTCTCAGACAGACTTCTTATTTTAAGCAGAAATATGCTTATTTTCATGTGGCTAAAGCATATATATAACTAGTATGTCAAGTTTGTGATTTCACAGATACCACAGGTCAAGGCTAACATAGATATCTAAGGAAACGTAAGAGTCAATTTATTTGTGGATAGAGATAAAATATGTAGTATGGTAGAGTTCTGGGATCTGTGACAAAACTCACTAGTGGTGAGAAAAGAGTGCACTTAGGGAAATACTTAAAGAAAGAAAAGCATGGAGTAATCCAGACTTTATCACCTCCTGCTGCACTTACTGAGAAGTATCTAAATTAGAGCCCTTGATTCTAGTCTTTTCTAGTGGTTGTCTGAATACTACGACCATTCCTGTAGCCGTTTGGATCATGGGATTGTCTTCTTCTAAAACGTCAGACAGCTCCCAGTGGCCACCACACTCCCTTAACTTTTCATGCTCACCTCCCACCTAATATTACCTCCACTATTTCCTAATTGTGAGATTGTCTTCCTGCCAGACCATTCTTTCCAGGGTCCCCCTAACACCCCAGACTCGGTCTTCATGTTTGCCTCGTTACTTTTTGTGTCATTACCCCACCCATACCCCCTTTGCTTCTGTTCCTCTCCTGACACCCCCAATCCCCATCCCAAGTCTAAAATTCCACTGAGCTCCCACCCATATCCACAGGGCTGTGGGGTGTTGCTGCTTCAGGGTTCTGCATCTTGGAAAACAAAAGAAAGGGGGACTTTGAGTCAGTCACCACTTCCCTTGGCACCAGTAAGCCAAGGCCCAGGGCGGAGCCAGAGCTTGGAGTCTAAAACTTCCCTTTTGCCTTGTTGAAACTGTTGACAAAATAAGATAAATTTGGGATTAATCATTGAAAAATAAGTAAGATAAACTCCCAAGTTTCCAGAGATATTAACCCCTTGGTCCTTGTTCCAGTGTAGGTTATCGCAAACAGGAATTGTTCATTTTTCACAGTTTATGAGGTTTATCTATGGCCTGTCACGAGATGCTGACAGAAGCATGAAATTGGCCTGTGTCTAGTCCATTTCACTTTCTCCTTCCCACTCTTATAACAAGTTGAAATGCTCTGTTATAAACACTTAAGAGGAAAAGAAAAGAGAGGCAAGAGCATCGTCCATACTATAGCCCTTGTAGTTATTTGGCCTTTTGGACTAAATCTTTTTATCATTAAAATAAAACCAGAAAAAAAATAAGGGCTTCTTTCTTCAGGAAAAGTGAATTTTACATGACTTATTTGGGGAAGCTTACAGCAAGTTAGTAAGTAGGAGTGGCTTGAGAGCTTCATGTTTTCTCATTAAAAAAGTGAAGAAAAGAGGTTCAGAAAGTGGGTGCTAAACATGAGCTGGCTGTGAGGTATGAGATTTTTTTGCTTTTGTTTATTTTTCTATTTGTTTTCCTGAAAGGTTCACTTGAGATGTTTCTTCATTTCATCCCCATTAGCTGGGGGTTGGGGCGGGGGGATGGCAAAGCATTTGGATAAATATGAAAGTAGTCAGAAGGCCACAGATTCCAAGTACTGGCACAAAGGCTTTTTTTTTTTTAAGTTGAAAGGGATTATTTATGTCCTTCTGACATAGCACAATCTTCTAACAATAAGATGACAAAGTAGTAAACTCACAACAGGCACCATTCCCTGTAGAATCATCTGATACAGGTTTCTGAAGTAACTCAAATGAGAGACTAAGCAGAGTTATTCGTAGTTGTTCTGGAATTAAAAGCTCTAATAACAAGTGTCAAGAATACAATAAAGAACTCACTTCAAGAACAGTTTCTTAAAACTGTGATTAAAGAACAGTCCAGCCCAAAAATATTTATCAGAGGCTTGCTGTATCCTCAGGGTGGGCATCTTTACTTTCGTGGCTGTTTCTAGTAAGATAATTTCTGACCATTCCTTAGTGAGCTTGCTGCATATCAGATCTGTCATGTTCAAGTCAGTATCATGTTATTAATTACATGCTTTGACTTCTAATACCATTTATTTTATTCTTACCTGAAATTATTTCTGCTGTCACAGTTTTCAGACTGTTGAGTACTTTCTATGACATCAGTGTGGTTTGTCTCTTTGTGGAATTCTGCATTCTAGACCTAAGCAGTCAACCAAAAGAAGATTCCAGTTCTGAAAGGGTCATAATAACACCTTTTAGAAGTTTTGGGGTTCTCGACTAATTTTTTGGTAAAGGAAAGCATACAGATGTCTCATGGTTTCTAGTGTTGCCCCAGGGCAGCATTGGAAAGAATACTATTAGAGGTTAGGGTTTGTTTCTTTTTCTTTTTTTGTGGAATTGGGATTTGAACTCAGGACCTTGTGCTTGACAGGCAGGCATGGCACAAGGGATTAGGATTATAAATACTATAATGTCTAGATTTTAATTTCTCATTTTTATTGTCTGTATGACCTTGATGACTAACTTAACCTCTTGTGTCTCATGATTCACAACTACAGAATTTTTTTTTTTTTTTTTTGAGACAGGGTCTCGCTTTATAGTTCAGGCTGGCCCTCAGCTCACTATGTAGCCCAGGCAAGCCTCAAACTCAACAATCCTTCTGTCTCTGCCACCCGAGTGCTGGGATTACAGGCGTGAGCCACCACACCCCGGCACTGTGGTATGTGGTATTGATTGCTAGTGGGCGTGAGTCACACGCCCAGCATTGTATGTGGTTACCAGGATCTAACTCAGGACCTTGCGCTTGCGAGGCAGGCACAGGAACCACTGAGCTAAATCTCTGGCCCACAGCTACAGAATTTTAACAAATGCTGTTTAACTTGCCCATCATGTTGTTAAAATTAAATGAATTAACACTTGGATTAATACATTCCTGGCCCATAGTTATTTCTCTTTTATCAGTTAACTGCTGTCATTCCGACCTGCCTAATAGCTTTTTGTGTTATCATTTATTTTTTCCTTGCAGCAATTTGAAGATATCTTGTAATTTAATAATTATGATAGTGTTTATTGAGCAATGAATTTTGCAAATGACTGAGAATGCCTTAACCCTCCTAGTTCCAAAGATGAGTGGAAATGTCCTGGCCTCCAAATGGTAATTCATGAGGGCCTAGCAGGCTGTCTTCCACTTCCGCTTCTTTGCATTTCCCTGCTCCAAGCCATGAGATCCAAGCACATCCACCTCAGGATCAGCTTCCAGGCCCATGCAGCTCAGCATGTCCCCTTCTGTGGCTCTTTGCTTACCTTGGGCATCTGAGCTGCATCTCACACCATCTGCCTTTGGGATGGAGCGGGGCTCCCTCTGTGAGGTTCACAGCTGTGCATTCCCTTCCCACATTCTTGCAGTGTGATGGCTTGAAGCAGTGGTTCACCCCGCATGCCTCCTCTGTGGACCTCAACACTGTTCAGTGTTGTGGGAGCCAACACTGGGAAGTCTAGTGCTGAGTCTTCTGAGTTCCTTATTTCAACTGGGCTTTGCCTGCTATGGAGGGCTGTGCTGTATGGTCTCCATCTGCCTGGTTCATACTGGGCTGGAACTTGGAAAGGGGTGAGCATACAACTGCTCATCACACAGCACCCCCAAGTACCTGCATCAGGCTCTGAGTAGCTTTAATGTTCTGTTCAATCCAGCAACCCTTTGAGCCAAGAATGATTATTATTTATCATAGAAAAATGAAGCTAGTAACAAGAGGTAGAGTGTTACGACTTTAGGCACAGGACTTAAACCCAGCTCTTCCTGACTCCGGAGCCAGAGGTCATGTGTTCCTTCCCAGAGTCTCACGGATTTCAAAGCTTGCCTAGCGTCTCCTGGAGAACTCATTACAATGTAGATTCCTGGCCCTTCTCCCGGGATTCTAGTCCTACCTATCTGGAGTGGGGCCCTGGAATAAAGACTGCTAAAAAGATCCAAAGTGGGCCGGAGGGTTAGCTCAGTGGTTCCGGTGCCTGCCTCGCAAGTGCAAGGTCCGGAGTTCGATTCCCGGTAACCACATATAATGCTGGGCATGGAGACACGCCCACCAACAATCAACACCGCATACCACAATGCCAGACGTGGTGGCTCACGCCTGTCATCCCAGCACTCGGGAGGCAGAGACAGGAGGATTCTGAGTTCTCAGCGGCTTGCCTGGGCGCCATAGTGAGCTCAGGGCCAGCCTGAACTACAAAACGAGACCCTGTCTCAAAAAAAAAAAGAGATCCAAAGTGGTGCTAATGCTGCTGGCTTGGAGTCCATGTTAAAGATCACAGCTCTATGCTTCCCCTTCAGAGCTCCTCGGGACATGGGGGTGGATTCCAACTTTGACGCAAAACATTAGAACTAGGAAAGTAAGCTCGTTGCAAGTTTTAATCGAAACACATTACGTACAACTGAGAGCCTCTCTCAGGCATTTTGGATGTGGTTGTAGTTGTTCCTAAAGTTGAAAGGAGTCTAAGAAAGTTTGCTGAATGTGTCCTTTTACTCCATGACAAAGAACAGTACTTCATTCTTTGACTACATTTTCTGGTGACTTTTTAGCTTAGAGATAATGGATGACTTTTCCTCTTGTTACGCTGTTAAGACCTGAGCTGCCCTTGCTTCCTGAGTGGTTCTCATATATATTCCTTAGAGCTTATGCCCACTTTTAAATATGAATGGGGGAAAGGGTGGAAGGCAGAGCAGGAAAGAGCGAGAAGCTGCCTCCAAGTTTGGGAGAGGATATTACATGAAGGACAGAAGCACTAGTGTCTGCAATCAAAGAGGATGCAAAGGGCAAGGACAGGCTGGGATGTTTTCACTCCATCTTGCAGGCCGGTTGGAGGTTCATGTCATTCATTCTGAGTCTGTTCCTTCTTCTTGTTTCCAACATCCTTTCCTGCAGAGTCAGGTGTTTGCATGGCACCCAGAGAGAAAGAAGGTCTGGTACTGGGCGCCCCTTGCCCAGGCCTACTGAAGTCTCTTGGAACACAACAGCTGTTTTTTTTTTTTTTTTTTCTGGCTTTGCTGGGAAAGGGAATTTTTAGCATGGTTTCTAGAAGGCCACATAGCTGCATTCCCCAGGGATGTTTCCTCAACTCTTGGGCACAGCAAGGACAGGCAGGGCTTCCTCACCCAAATCCTTGTGATGGGACCCTTTCATCTCTCTCCCTTCCCTGTCCCGTTTGGGGGGAAGAAGCCTCTCCCAGCCAGTTTGTCAAGTCATTCTTCATCTTCCTCCTAATAGGACATGATGCTCAATAGGCCCAGAGCCCCAAACTTTCTTTCCAGGTGGTACAGAATAATAATTGCATTCTGTCCCTATATAGGTGGGAGGGAGGAGATGAGAAAATCTACAGAGCTCTAATCAGATACTTAACCCACTTAGCTAGCCTTAGAAGAAACCATAGTTTTTAAAAGAAATGTTCTTCTCTCCCGTTCTCCACACCAGCAGGAGGTCTGTGCCCAACTGTCCCTAGACCATGGTATGAAGTCTCAGGGGATCAGTTTCCAGGCACCTTATCTGGGACAGTCTAAGTGTCCTGCCTAGGGAAGGGCCTGGCAATGTTTCACATCTTCTAAAGTTGAAGGAACACATAGAAAGTGAAGTTCCTTGCTAGGCGTGGTGGCTCACACCTGTTCTTTCAGCACTCGGGAGGCAGAGGCAGGAGGATTGCTGAATTTGAGGGTTGCCTGGGCTACATAGTGAGCTCAGAGCTAGTGTGAACTACAAAGTGAGACTCTGTCTCAAAAAAAAAAAAAAGAAAAAGAAAGAAAGTGAGGTTTCTTTGTCCCTGAAATAGTCCTTCCCTTCCATCATGATTTTATGAGAGTGCTCTGATGTTATTTCATAGCTATAAGAACATCCTAGGCAAAGAGCAAAGCTGCACCTGATAGGCCTGAAAAATCTGGAAAGGTCTTGCCCTTGAACAAACCATGAGCCAGAGTCCTTCCCAGCTCAGGCCACCCACCTCATGAGCTGCCCTGAGATTTGCTTGCTTCTGCATGCCACAGATACATCTAAGGAAGCTCTGGGTCCCTGGAATTCACCCATTATTTCTCTTGTATGGGTGTGGGGGCAGATTCCTTACAAAGAATATTTTATTAATATTCATTAAAAATTAAACCTTAGCTCCAGTTGTCCTTCTTTCAAACATTCCCTGAAATATAAGCATTTGATGTCCCCTTAGTATGAAATGGGTAAGGTTATTTTGTAGTTCACATGTGCTCTGTTGATTTCTATGTAAAACCTGCATCTCTCAGGAAGGGACAGCAGGTCCTACTCTGGAAGGGTTCTGCTTGTGGACCAAAGGCCACTGAGCTTGCTTTCCCTTCATCTAAAAGGGAAAAGACATCCCTGGGGTGAGCTTCTCCCAGCCACAAAAATCTAGTCATGCCTTCCTCTGTCCTGATTTCCACCAGCCACATGTGCTGCTATGACAGTGTCGCACTTACCTGTGCCTGGCCCTCGGCTAGGCCTGGTCATTGCATTAACAGCTCCAGTGTTGGATGTCCGTCTGTACTGACAGTCACCAGCTAACCTTTGGAGTTGGGTGGTGGGAGTAATGCAAGGTCAAACAAAAGGAGGCAAAATGATTATCTGCATGGTAGAAATTCGCTTCAGTAGCTGTCCTTTTCCAGGAAATCAGCCATAGCTTTCAGCTCCCGGTGAGGCTGGAACACGGCTGTCCAGAGAGCTGTTGGTCTGGCTGTCTTAGAGCTGGGCTGTGGACAAAGAAATGAAGTGCCAGCTTGATGCTAGTTTGCCAAGTAAGCAGTTATACCACAAGAGGGGTTGGAGAGGAAGCAAGGAAAGCCATCATTAGCACAAGTTCCCATCGTTTGGAACTAGTTTCACTGCACTAATTAGATTCATTTATTTCGCAAATGTGTCAAATGGATCTTCTCAGGAGAAAAGCCTTCTTCATAGTGTTGATTCTCAATTTTCTGACAGATTAGCCAAGACCCACCCCCCACCACCACACACCCACTAGCAGAAGTTCAAAAGGCTTTCTTTTGTCATTTAATCGCTTAGTACCTGGCAAGACAAACTAGGTTTTGTATTCATGTGTATAAACCATGACTAAGATATCAGAATTAGAAATAAGTATGAAACATAAATATACATTAAAATCATGTCATTAACAGTATAGCTGAATCCCACTGACTTCTGGATAGTCCGAGAGGCTAATTTTTCCCCTTTATGTTGTACGTACCATTCCTAACCTAGTGTTGAACGGCTCTTTCTGGAATATTTCCTGAGATGCAGGAAATCAATGTTAACTCTCTCACTCTGTCACCTTGCTTGGTGGCACAGTGAAGACCCAAAGGTGCTATAGTGAAGTATCTGAAAATTGGATGTGTGGTATCTTTCCTTGTCTCCTCAAAATATGTGTGCTCGCCTTTCTTCGTATAATGACGTGAGGTGCTACAGTGCCTGCGTCATGAGGTACAGGAAGGGAATGAGGCTCTGTGGTGGAGGATTCAGGTACTGTATAAGGGGAACCTGAACACAGGGTGTCATAGTGCAACAGTTGATCACGTAACCAAGAAGCTGTGGCTGGTGGCTAGAGAACACAGTGTGGAAACACTGGAAAAAAGGCTGATTAGTGTCCCACGTTGGACAACGCTGGATAATAAGAGATCTATACAACAGTAGCATGCAATTTAAAATTTATGAATTATTTCTGGAATTTGCACATAACATTTTCAGATGGTGGCTGACTCTAGGTGACTGAGATTTTGGAAGATTTTATAGAGCTATGGCTGAGGAGGGATTACTGAATATGCAAAGCTGAATGCCTACGTAGTAGGACTAAAATACCATTGGCTGTTGCAGTCATCCTGAGATATTTAAAAGTTCCCTCATGGATACCAAAGCCTATAGATGCAAAATTCTGTTCACATCCTCCGATGTACTCTAAAGGACTCATAATACTGAAATATTGTTCATTCTATATAGTTATTATACTATATTTTAGGTCATAATGACAAAGGCAAAAAGTGTATGTCTTCAGATGCAATTTTTCTTCCGCATATTTCCCATCAAGTCCCCTGTCCCAGATCCCACTAAGATGGAAGGTCAGGTCACTTGGGACATGCCATCCAACTTGGTCTCACTTGGTTCTTCCCGATCATGATTCCAGAGATAAAGGGGCCCCTGCAGTTGACACGGCCTTTGTGTGAGTATGGAAATGAGTCATTTGGCTGGGAGCAGGCGGAAATTGAAATACACAGATAACTGAATCCGGGGATGGTGGTGTCTTTCACTTGATTGGAATATGAAGAAGTTCCAGGTGGGAAAGTATGGAAAATTAAAGTCCTGGACTGTGTAAAACTTAGCGCCCTTTTTCTGTAAGAATCTACAAGATGCCTTTGCATCTCAGTATATGCCAGACAGCCCTCACAGAGGGTGTTAGCCAACTGTAGCAGCCTACATGGTCTCATCTCCCACCACTTAAAGTCCCATTTACTTTTGTTTCCTCTTTGGTGTTCTGAGTCTTATAATCCATGGGCTCTGGAGTCCTCCAAGGAGCCACTCAGCCTTCCCACTCTCCATCCTCTGGGCTAAGGGTGCCCGTAGGTGGCCTGGTAAATGCTTTTTCTTTTCCACTGTCTTTTCCCAGAACCACACAGCTGTTCAATGGGGACCAGGTTACAGTTAGCACCCTCGCACCAGATTTCTCATTCACGTCCTCTGCGGCCTTCACTGATGTCCAACACTCCCAAGAAGCCATCAACTAGACACTGCCAGGGACTGAAATTCTACAGATGTTGTGTTTCCTGTTTATTTTGTTGATATAACATCAAGAGAAATCCAAGGGCTTGGCTAGAACAAGGAGAAAGTAGGATAATTTGTTTGTGTGACTCAGTCACTTACTCAAGAAAACCAGGTGACCCAGCTCGGGAACCAGATCAAGAATTTCTATTACATTCGTTACTCATTTCTTTTTTTTATTGCTTGCCTTTCATCATTTGGTTGGGCTTTTTAAAGTTGGTTACTTAGACAGTGCATGGAAAAACAAAACTCCATGAACTCTGTGGATGTAGAAAAGCTGTTGTCACTTAAGGAGGACTAAAACACCTTGTGAGCGGTACTGGGCATACACCCAGAGCGATGAAGGGCTGCCATCTGGCCACCAGCAGCTTCCGCGCTCTGGCACAGAAGTCCTGCTGGCTCTTTCTTCACGTTGGTATGGTGGGTTTAGAACATGGGAGGCATCTCTGGGAAGCAAAGGCAGGATCCTGGCAGGTGGGCTCACTGCACAAGGCCAGTGTACGTGAGAACAGACAGACTCCCAAGCTCAGGAGCCTGAGCAGAAGCACAGAGCCCACCCAGGGCTCTGTCTCATGGGTGAATCAGCGCCCCTCCCCCGAAACCTGGTTGTTCTGCTCTTGGCTACAGGGTTTGTTTAGGGGTGGAGAGAGCTGCTTTCCTAGGGCAGAAGGCAGCAAGTGTGGCCTATCACAGAAGATAGAGTAGCAGTTAAATCTCCTCACTGTTGGACCTGAGTCTTAGAAGGAACACACCAAGTGTGATTTTATCCATGGCCGAAAAGGTCAGCCCAGACACCCGCTTCTTAGGGGCCATTAGCTGGACCCTCTTCGGGAGCTTTAGGATCAACCATGTGCCATATCCTTTCAATAAAGAGAGTACTTCGAAGCTCATGCCTAACACCAGGTTCCTTGTTCTGCCTGTACAGGATGGTGGCTCATACGCGCTGGTGTATGTGGTGGGGAGGGGGCACAAGCTGTATCTACCTCCTGCAAATGGAGATGCTAGTTAGTGCCACTGAGATATAAAACCGTAGTGTGGCTTCCACATTCAGTAATCCTTAGAGGCAGTGACTAGGAAATAACGTCCCGAGGAAGAGGAATTTATTTACAGCAGTGTTTTTCAAGCTGTGTCTCCTGGGGTTCCGCAGAACCCTCCAGAGAGCAGACAGAAGACAGCTGGGAAGTGAGAAGCCTGCGGAGAAGACTCCAAGCCTTCCTCTCCATTCTGGCCAAAATTTTCTGCTTTCATTCGTTCTTTATGTAGTGGCTATGAATGCTACTCCATTTAACAGAAGTTCCCATTGCTTTTCAAAGGAGTTTGAAGACCGCTAGATGATTTAGAGGCTCGATACATAAGGTTCAAGCTATAATTATATTTACAGGAAAAAAATAAATAAAAACCTATTTACCAATGTAGCTAATTAGCACTTACACAAAGTGCAAATAAACCTTAGGAGAATTCCACAGGATTCTGAGTCATCATAATTATTTTTCCCCCTTTGGAGGTAGTTGAGGGTCTTTGCATCTATCCTCAACCTACACACACACACACACACACACACACACACACACTCATACCCCACCCCCAGCTCTGGCCCCCTTGCAGTTCAAAATGACGCCTTGCACTGTGTGTAACTTCCATCACTTGTTGGCTGGAGCACAAGGAAATAGGAAAAACCTTTGCCAGCCTCTAGAAAGTGTTAAAATGTGGGGGGTCACTCTCATTTCTGCAAGAAGCCACTTCTCAATCCACGCCTGGTGGCTCAGGGAGGCGTGGGGAAAGGGATTAAGTTCAATGGTAAATGCAATGGCTGTGGGCCAAAGGGTAAAATGCATGTTTTCAGGAAAATTAGAAAAATTTGCCTGAGGCAGGTCCTGCTTGCACACTGAGTTCTTATATAGGCCCTTTTATATTGCTGTTTACTTTGCTTTTAAATTAAAAAAAATTTTTTTAAGTGCCTGCCAGCCAGGGGCCCTCCCACCATCAAAACTGCATGCAGAGCACTGTCCCTGCCCCCACCTCAGGCTCCTGGGTCAGGGCACTGTGGGACTGGCAAAGTAAAAGGCGCAGGGGCACTGTGTTGGGGGGAGAGAGCAGTTTCCCTAGGGCAGAGGACAGCAAGTGTGGCCTGAGAACGGGCCGCTCCTCTATCTTGGGGCCTGGCCCTTGACAGCAATTCTAGGAAGACCAAGGTTTTCATAGGAGTCCCAGGGGTGGAGCTTTTTCCTGGGGCTCCCAGAGAGACCCACAGCTCTGCCCACTCCTCAGCCAGCTCTTCTCCAGGCCTGGCTGTGGGCTTTCCTGGGGAAGGAAGACAAAACGTAAAGCCAGTGTTCGCGATGCAGGAACCCAGCCTCATACCAGGGGCTGCCGTGTCCCCTCCAGAGCCTTGGCCTGCAGAGTAACCCCGCAGGTACTGGCAAGAGCAGCGACCTTGGGCTGATTCAAAACCTGGTCCCACTACTTCTTCCCTTGGAACCTGCAGAACCTCTGTGTCCTTCACTCTAAGATGGAAATCAAAGTAGAACCTGTTTTATAGCTTGTGGGAAGATGAGAGTGGACAGCCCCAGTGAACCTCACCCGCTCTGCCCACGGTGCAACAGCACCCGTCAGCAAAGCATCGGCTCGGTTACACATTCCTGTTGGGAAGGGAGCTCTCCAGGAGTCCACAGCACGTTAGCTGTGCCAGCTGCTCACTGTGTGACGCTGGACAAACTTCGTCTCCTCTCTGAGTTTCACTTCCAAATAAAGATGACAGTTCTATCTCCCAAGGCAGCAGTGACAAATAAAAGAAGCTAATGCAGATAAGTGCTTAGCGTAGGGCCTGCCAGTCAGCAGGCAATAATTGATAGATGCCAGTAAACGACACAGAATTTCGAGGAGCCAGATCATGAAATAAACCAAGAAGTGTCTAGCATAAAACCACAAGGCTTCCTGTGATCATTTTGGGGCTGGCTCTGCTTCTTCAATCCTTTTTTTTTTTTTTTTTTGCTTTCCCTTTTGTCCTCTAAGTCAGGAGAGAAAAGATAAGGAAGGAGGTGTGTGACAAGATTACAGTGGCCTAGTGCACAGGTTGGAGATCCTGACCAGCCCCCAAGCAGAAGCCCAAACTCAGCTGGACTGGATTGTACTCCAGTCTTAAGGAGAAAGGAGCTAAGACTGTGGCTGCGTGCTCTGACCACAGGGTGCTGTCCTGAAGCCCGGTACGCAGAAGACGGGGTGGCCGTGGAGTTTTACAGTGTGGACCTGGACTGTCCTATCTACTTCACCGCTTGATTTGAGTTGGCAGCTGTGGGTTTACTCTCAGAACATAGAGCTAGCAGGACTTCCCACCTGACTCCATCACTTCATAAAAGAGCAGGAATTTCAGCAGCAAACAGCTTGCTCGGGGTCCCAGCCTGGCTGCTGGGTCCTTGACAGGAGGGTCCCTGGTTCTGTTTCTTTGCCCCATCCCTCTGGTCCTCGTTTTACTCCAGCTGTGAGGACAGTGGTTTGTACTTTACCTGCTCTGCTCTGTAGGCTGAGTATTTCTTCCCCTAAGCACTTTGGATCAGAAGTGGTTTTAGTTTGAATTGGGGGGGGTTGGGGAATATTTATACATGCATGGTGAGATCTTGGGATGAGGTGCAACTCTAAACGTAAAATTTATTTATGTACGCAGAGCCCGAAGGTCATTTGATAGGATATGTTTAGAGGACCTGCACTTCAACTGTGAGCCATCACATGAGGTCAGGCATAGATTTTCACTCGTGGTGTTA
>PVIC010022145.1:0-27941 GCA_004025085.1 Thryonomys swinderianus
CCTGTAATCCCAGCACTTGAGAGGCAGAGACAAGAGGATTGCTGAGTTCGCGGCGGTTTGCCTGGGCTCCATAGTGAGCTCAGGGCCAGCCTGAACTACAAAGCGAGACCCTGTCTCAAAAAAAAAAAAAAAAAAGAAAATGTAGCATCGGGCCAGAGGATTAGCTCAGTGGTTCTGGTGCCTGCCTTGCAAGTGCAAGGTCCTGAGTTCGATCCCGGTAACTACATACAATGCTGGGCGTGGAGACTCACGCCCACCAGCAATCAATACCCATACCACAGTGCCGGGCGTGGTGGCTCACGCCTGTAATCCCAGCACTTGGGAGGCAGAGACAGGAGGATTGCTGAGTTCGAAGCTTGCCTGGGCTACATAGTGAGCTCAGGGCCAGCCTGAACTACAAAGCAATACCCTGTCTCAAAAAAAAAAAAAAAATGTAGCATCATCAGAAACATTGTCAGAGTTTGTTTTATGGTATACATGTGTATGGACAGCCTTGAGATAGCAATGTATCCCAAATTAATGTGTTCATTTACATGTAAATAGAACTTTATATTTTGATCCAAGGAGGATAAGAGGTGTTTTTAGTCTGTTTCATGGTTCTTTGTGTTTACATATTATCTCTTTGTACTTTCCCTGCCACCTCAGAACTGGGAATTGAACTCCAGACCTTACACTTGCCAGGCAGGTTTGGTGCCATTGAGCTACATCCCTGCTCTTTACGTATTATTTTCATAGATTATTATCAGAAGTAAGTTTGGATTCTGTTTAAAAGTGAGCACTTTGGCTTATATATGAGTTAAAAATGTTAGAAATAAAAATAATTATTCATTTTTAATATGTACTTTAATGGTGGAATTTCTTATCATACAAATACATGCAAACAGGTAAAAATCACATTCAGGCCAATGGTGTTAACTCATTTATAAAACTGTGCTTTTATTTTTATTTTGAGGTCAATATGAAAAGAATCTTCATAGTTTATGTTTAAAATGTACCCATAGATTGCTGCTTTTTTATTAATTTTAGGGACAGGATAGATATAGCTCTGGAAATTGCTGAAGCCATTCAGTGATCCATGGACTAATACATCTTATTTTTTTTGCCACTAAGAGAATATTATTCTTCTGCCATAATGAGAATAATCTTTTGAATACTTAGCACAGTAAATTCCTAAAAGATCTCTAGTTTTATGAATCTATTTTTCCTGCTATAGTGGGGATATTATACACCATATATTTGTATTTATAGTATTTCTTAAAGCAATATATGTAACTAAACTAATATATGTAACTAAACCCACCTACAAACACTGTAGGCATCTGTAAATTCTGTTGTAGGTATCATAAGTTTCACTGCAGTCATAATAAGCAGATTATGTTGTGATGTATTTATATGTTGTTAAAATATTTTAAAAACAGTTTGTTAAATTGAATAAATGACTTCATTGGAGTAGTAACTTAAAATGTGTGCAATTTTATATTTGTATCAAGCTGTATTGTTTACAAAGCCAAAAATTTTCTCTGCCCTCTGAGTTCATGTTTTTCATTTACATGGCTACAATTTTGTTTCTTTCAATTTTTTCCTGTTTTCTGCTAGTCATATTAACTTTTTCTTTTGCTTCTATAAAAGTTATATCTTCAACTTTTTTTTTTTTTTTTTTGAGACAGGGTCTCGCTTTGTAGTTCAGGCTGGCCCTGAGCTCACTATGTAGCCCAGGCAAGCCGCTGCGAACTCAGCAATCCTCCTGTCTCTGCCTCCCGAGTGCTGGGATTACAGGAGTGAGCCACCACGCCCGGCACTGTGGTATGTGGTATTGATTGCTGGTGGGCGTGAGTCTCCATGCTCAGCATTCTATGTGGTCACCGGGATCGAACTCAGGACCTTGTGCTTGTGAGGCAGGCACCGGAACCACTGAACTAAATCTCTGGCCCTATATCTTCAACTTTTTAGTTTTCTAATATAAGATAGGGTTCCCTTATCTTTATTAGATTATCTCAGGATATTATTTATTATTTAAATAAATAATATAAAAGTTGTTCTGAAATAAAGTCTCTGACTTTAATAAAACAATATCTCTCATAATTAAATACTATATATGCAAACTGAAATCATAATCAAGTGTCAGGTTTTTAACTCAAAAATTAGTAAATCTAAACTTTAATATTATCCAAACTTGAGGGTGTGTATGAAAACAAAAATTCCTAGTGGGGCCACAAACCAGTGCCAAATTTAAGAACATTTAAGGAATAGCTACACTTTTTGAACCACTATTCGTAATTCTCAGAATTAGGACTTGATCGAGAATTATTGTAGCATCATTGTGAAGAGAAGCTATACTGTTTTTATCCTTCCTACTATTTCAATTTATTGCATTTTTATTATTAAAAATGTACTGTATATAACACACAGAGGGGAAGGAGAGAGATGTAAATACATCACAAAGCTGAATATGGTTTCTAACGTATTAACATTTGGGAATCCCTGATCTAATGTATCAATGTACTTGTTTTCTTTTTCTTTCTTTCTTTTCTTTCTTTTTTTTTTTTGTGGTACCAGGGATCGAACTTGGGCCCTTATGCATCCAAGGTTGGCACAGTACCACTTGAGTTAAATCCCCAGCCTGTTGTACTTGTTTTCTAAATAATACTGTAATAGAAATAGAGTTTTTCATATTCATCATCTTAAAAGTGAATGCTTCAAAAATTCAGTGCAAGGGGTGGGGATCTAGCTCAGATGCAGGTGCCTGGTAAGCTCAAATGCCCAAGTTTGATCCCTGGTATGAAAAAAAAATTCAATTCATAAGGTGGGATCTAATAATATGTTAAATACTTAAAGGTTATTATAGTAAAAGATGCACTCCATTCATCTTTCTCAAAATTCTGCCCTTTGCTTTGAATACACTTACTCATTGTTCTTGCCACCTTGAAACAATTTGGGAGTCTCTCCTGAGCATCATAAGTTGCACTACTGTTGCTACCTAAATGCCATGAATTTATTAAAAACTTTACCCTTTGTGATCATTTTGATTTGAGGGAAGATCTGGAACTGCACTGTACCTGATCTAGTAAATAAGGTGAATGAGGACACACCTTAATGATTTTTTGGACAGAAATTGCTGTAAATGTTTTAAATTGATTTAACACATGCTGTCAGTCATAAAAAATACAAAAGGAGAATTCCAGAACTACTTCAGAAACTAGCAAGAATGGTGGAATAGGTGTGTTTGAAGAGACGGGGAGTATTTTGAAGGGGAATTAATGGCAATAAATCTTTTACTACAATAACTTTTTTCAATTTTTTTTTTTTTTTGAGACAGGGTCTCGCTTTGTAGTTCAGGCTGGCTCTGAGCTCACTATGTAGCCTAGGCAAGCTTCGAACTCAGCAATCCTCCTGTCTCTGCCTCCCCAGTGCTGGGATTACAGGCGTGAGCCACCACGCCCGGCATTGTGGTATGCGGTATTGATTGTTGGTGGGCGTGAGTCTCCACGCCCAGCATTGTATGTGGTTACCAGGGATTGAACTCAGGACCTTGCGCTTGCGAGGCAGGCGCTGGGACCACTGAACTAACCCTCCGGCCCACTTTTTTCAATTTTTATTTAAACATTAACTTTATTGTTTGATCACACATCTTAGCTTTGCAAATATTTCTAATAGGGCATTATTTAAACAAGAAAGGAGTTAAAATAGCTTAAGTTCCAACAGTGCGTTAATGCAGCTGAAAGCAGAGCCTTGAGCCCTGACCACTGTCAGGAGATGTAGGAGAGGTGGTGCTCTGACGTCACAGAAGTAACGGGGTCAGTCTCACTCCTCAGCCATCGCTCAGTTCCTCTTTGTCGTCCCCAAGAGGAATAAATCCTACCAAGATGCATAAAAGGGACCATATTCACTTTATAATCATCCCCTTTTCATTTTTATAGGCTGGCTTAATCCATTTGTGTTTCTATAAGAAACACCTGATACTCTAATTTGCAAAGAACAGAACTTTATTTCTTAGGATTCTGGAAGTTCAAGAGCAAGGTGCTATGAAGATCAGTTGCTGATGAGGGCTGTCCTCTGCTTGCATACTTCCATATCCTCTGAAGGGAGGAACATTGTGTCCTTGCACGAAGAAAAGGAAAGAAAAATAAGAGCTTTCCATTCAAACTTGGTTTATATGGGTGCTAATTCCACTCATGAGAGCAGCATCCTCATGACTTAAAGGTCTCTCCAGGGCCCTACTTTAGTTTACTTCTCACCAGTGAGATACAAACCCCAAATCCACAACTTCAAATAGGAGGGGTTTATTTTAGCTCATTTTTCAGAAGTTTCAGTCGATGCCTGACAGGATCAGATGCGGAAATGGCATCATCAAAGAACCGGCCAGAAAGAAAGCTTCTCCTGTCATGACTTCCCAGAAGCAGATAGAGAAAGGAGTAGGGAGGGAACGATACCCTTCTTAGTCATGCCCCCAGTGACCCATTTCTTTCTACTACACCTTGCCTCCTCATAGCAAGTCAGCTGTTGTGCACCCAGAATCACCTTGCAAAAGCCCCGTCTCTGAACACATGAATCCTTGGAGGGACATTCTAGATTCAAGCCACAACAGGCCCCACTTCTTAATACCATTACAAGGGGAACTAAGTCTTAACATGAGTTTTGGAAGGGACACAAATATTAAAACCATAGAACACATTATTCAAATTGTAACCATTGACCAGTCATCTACATGACTTGGTAATCAATGAAATTTGACAGTTTTAGTGACCTTCTATTAAAATTGCATAATATTGCATTAAATTATAAGTTTGCATTGAATTTTTGAAAAAGCCTAGTAATCACAGAATGAGTGCTTTGGGAAGAATGGGTTTGGAATAGGCAGACCTGTTGAAGCCATTACCCTGAGGTCTGAAAGCACAAACTTGGCAATGAAATTCAGACTCAAGAGGGCTTCAGAATAGCAATCTCTTGCAGCCCCCATTTCCAGCTTTGATTTATGTTTTGTTCAAACAAAACATCTTGCTTCCTGAACACTGCTTTGGTTTAATTTCACCAGAGTAGCAATTCTTAATCCAAAGCAATTTGCTCAGTGGTCAAATAGCATTCTTCCAAGCACTTGGAAATCATGAAGGTCTACAGTTGCACAATATTCTCTAACAAATAAGGCAGAGGTATTTACAAGAAAGAAGAAAAATGAATGTGCCATATCAAGCCAAGTCATAACAGTTCCTTCACTTTTCAGTTGTCTTGCTAGTCCATCCCCAGGTGCAGATAGAACTTTGGTTAATTCTCACTTTTTCAAGAGTATTCTATCTTGTATCTCTTCAATGCCTTCAAAGCTCTTTGTCTATATTTTCATTAATGCATTAATCACATTCTATATAGTATTCATTTTTCTACTTGTCTTTGCAGGTAGACTTTAATTTTCTTGAGGGTAGACACTGTGTGTCTTTTTAGTGAAAGATGGTGTCTTTTCCAATCCATATACAATGCTTGCATATATTAGGGGTTAGAGTTTACTCAAACTGTTTATGCAACTTTAAGATAATTTAAAAGAACTAATAATCATTTATAAACACAAAGATTCAAAGCAGGAGTATAACATCAAAAGAAAGTTATATTGGGGGATTCATTCTTGCATAGCAAAAGGAAGAACTATATCTGATCATCTCTACATTAAGTACATTATTTCTACTTAAATCACATATTACTTAAACTCTTGGCCACTAAGGTGGATGGAGTGTTAAAGGCAGTATAAGTTTCCACACTTACATTTTATTTCTAAAGTTATTAGAGATATTATTAAAGTCACAGAAGAAGCCAGCATTACAGATCATTTAAATTCTCTATATAATTTGCTCACAAAATGTTCCTATATGAAAAGAAATCACTTAAATTCTTATTTACACTGAACTATTAATCCAAGTAACTAAAGTTTATTAAATGTACAAACCCTTCTTGTTTTGAATAATTTAATGATCTAAATTTATAGTACCAATTATATCCCTACATTTCAATAACTTTCACTATTGATATTTATAACAGTAACTTAGAAGGAGAATTTATGCAATAATGGCATGTTTGCAGGACTATGTTTCCAACTGAGAGAAGAAATATCCTTTTTTCCAAGTATGTAGATTGGAATTACTTTGAATTGATTAGATGTAAGGAATGAATTTTCCCTTAATTGGTAAAGTGGATTAATAACTTTTAAAGAGTTGCATATAATTGGCTAATTATTTCTAAGAAAGGAAGAATCCTTGGGCTAGATGAGTAGTCTTCCTTAATCTGAAACTTAGGATCAACCCATACAAGAGTTTATTACTCAACACGGTGATTCAGCAGATGGGGAGGTGAGGAGGTCAGTAAAAGACATCTGTCACAGAGCATCTCAGCAGGTATTATTAGGATCCAGGAGAAGTAGATAAAGTGGAGATCACAAGCATTAAGGGCAGGTACTTTCATTTCTTACATGTTAAGATGATGTTATTTATAGAAAGACTGCCTGAGGCCATTCTTTGATATGGACCAGTACTTGAAAACTTAAAAAAGAGAAGGTAAGGCTTGGGGAATAAAAATGCAGTGAAACAAGGAATTGATTCAGGGAGATCAGCTGACTGTCACCCCCACATTTGGGGTTTTCTTGAAAACTATATATAGATCATCATGAAGTATTATTTCATATTGAAAAGAAGAAAGCTATACTGATAACTATAGATATTATGAAGAAGATTATTTCTAGTTTTGTACTAAAAATCAATTGAACTAAATTCAAAAGATGAGACTGTAGCAGCAGTTTCAAGTCTTATTTTTACTGTTTATATTTTCAAATGTTGCTGCACCAGAGGAACTTTATCCCCAGAGTTTTTTGGTAAACTTGGGTTCCTAGAATAGACTGTTAACTTTTAAAATTCCTCTTTATTGGTGAAATGGAAATACTGGTTTCCTGGTGAGTGACTTTTCATATTCGTAAAGGCTAAATTTATAATTCAGGCTTGAGTAAGGTGTGAATAACTAAAGAAAATAACTTGCTGGCTATATAGGAACATGCTGGAAAAGAACTGTTTATACTTCAGAGAAGAGCAAGTGGAATCGCTTCTGTTAGGCACTAGTTGGTATAGTGCTGCTCCTGGTTCTGTATTTTATAAGCAATATATATGCTTTAATATTTCAATGTTTGTGCATTAATAGTTTCATTTTGCTTAGCCACTTTGCTGCTAAGCTTTTACTGTCCCACCCCAGTTTTTCCTTTACAATTTTAAACAAGTTTCTTCATTAAAAACTATGGTCATAAAAAGAGAAGAGGAAAACTCAAAGGATCACTCTTAGCAGTAGCTCTTGAATTCCAGGAGAGACCAGGGGCTGTACTCAATTTGAGACAGAGATCCAGGATGTGACCAGCACTTTGCTCTTCTCTCTGCAATGCAATTCAGTTTAAGAGTCTGGTCATTTTCTAGATTTTGTCTGTCAAACTACTGTCATCTTATTATAGGTAGAAAAGCCAGCTAGACATATGTAGGCAGATAGATAGGACTGGCATTTAAAAGAAAACCAAAAAACCAACTTGGAGTTTACTGCTGCCGGAGAAAAGCTACCCCACCCATATAAGAAATAGCTCATTGAAATTCCAAACAAGGAGCCATCAGATATTCTAAAGAAGGCTCCAACCTCCTGGGGTGGAGGGCTGACACCTTAATCCACCTCCCCGGAGAAGAGTTAGAGTCAAAATTCCTGTTTGATTGTTATAACCTATCTACCTTTTTAAAAATCTCATTAGCATTTTTAAAAATCTCATTAGTGGCCCCCACTTTTGAACCCACCCCACCTCGTGATTTTGGTCCATAAAATACCCCTAAAGAAAGCAATCCTGGGGTTACCCACTTTCCGGGGCCCCCTTCTGTCTCTCTTAAGGCAGAAGCTTTCTCTCTCAATAAAGTTTTCCTACTCAAACCTCCGTCGTTCCTAAAATTCATTCTTCGATTTTTAGAAAACACGAACTCGCGTTTCAGGTGGGGAGTTGGGCCTTAACTCTCCTGCGTCAATCTCATGAGTAAGATGCAAGATATTGTTTTTTCCCTGAGCTGCTAAGTTTATAGACCTTCAGATAGCTAGTGAGAATAGGGTCTGAACTTCCAAAATTGTTCCTAAATGCAGGCTGGGAGAATGCATATCTCCATTTCAGTTACAAGAAGACCTCGATAGTGTCTTGGATGAGTTCCTTGAAACTGGGGAAGTTCAGCCAGAAGATGCACTAGATGGCACCATTCTCGGTGTCCAACTTTCAAGTACTGACTGAAATTAAATTAGTTGTGATTGATCTACCTAAACAATTGTTTCTCTTTCTTTCAAAGAATGAAACCTGGCAGAGAATGTTGCTACCACTATTCATAATAGCAAAGATACTTTAATTAAACTGCATTTTCAGCTTTTTAGCCTTCTATGACCACCATGAAGGAAGTAGGTAGTTCTGGTTGTATATTTCAGCTTAGGTTGCCTTCCAAATTCTCAGAGGTTTCCAGGCAATTAAGTTAATTGAATGCAAATGTACTTCCCTCCTTTGCTTCAAAGTCTTTCATGAAGGCAGAGTTCAAAGCAAGAAAAGGAAAGGAGTTTTAAAAATGTACCCTTTCTAACTTTTGCATTCTATAGCTATCTTTCTGATTGAGAGTTCAAATTAGGATAATTCTAAAACAACAAATTAGCATAATTCTAAAATAAATTAGCATAGTTCTAGTATAATTCTAAATAATTAGATCATATCTTGAAATTGGTTTTAAGATTGGTATTAACCTAAAGCCTAACCAAATATATATTCCCTACTATATTTGGAGTTCCACTAGCGTTTGTTGTTCCTTGAGCGAAAGAATGTTAAGATTTTGATTTTAAGTGCATCTAATCTTACTGGTCTAAATGCCCAGTTCAAAGTTGTTAGGGAGAAAGCTGCACACTTATTTCAGCAACTGCCTTTCATTCTAATTCCTTTTGGAATTCTCTTATTGGAATTCCTTAGACCAAGGCAGTGTGGTTTTGAATAGCTTATTGATGGCAAACTGGTTTTGTGAGAGGATCTGCTATTTAGAAAATGCAAAAGGCATCTGGAACCCAGTCTGGTAAATAAATTGGGCGAGCTGACTTTTTAATCTCATTTGTATGTGATTAGAAACTAAGGATTTGCTGATGTGTTTCATCAGTTATATCTGAGGGTAATTCTGAAATGGGCATTCTACAGATGTTCTTAAGAAAAAACGGTACCACTGGAATAAAGTACATAATCTAGAATAAGGACATAACAAAACAGACCCAACAAAACAAAACAAAACCTGCAGCGTAAGTGGAACTACGTTCCTTTTGTACTTCTTGTAAAAGATCTTACGGAGTTTGTTTGGAAAACCCCCAGATTCCAAGCGATCCTCAGTCCATATCACGGGCAGGGACTGCAGACTGTTTGGAGCCACGTGTTTCGGGTCCTCCTTCAGTCCGCTGGGCCAGTGGCCATGATGGTTAGCGTGATTGTGAGTTCACTGCCGCGCTCATCTGCCCTTGAGGGGAGTGGACTGGACAGTGTCAGTAATTTGACTTTTTTAGCCAATTATATTTTTACTGGAATTAAAGTAACAAGTTTCTGTGCTACTTATTAACTTCCTACATGCTGAGATGAAAATCGGTTGAAGCTGTGGAAAAATGCTGATATACTTAAAATAAGGGACCAAAATATCCATATAAACAGACCTCAGGGAATTTTAACCAAGAAATTTCTGCCAAATAATTTGCTAGCCAAATAAAAATTAAAGTGCTGAATATTTTATATCGGGAAGGAATTGTGTTTTTAGTCTCTGCCATGCTTGTCAATACTCTACTATAATAATAGATTTCACTATTCATTTAAAAAGAAGAAAAGATTGAAGAGAACATTTTCACAAAGCTAGGGAGCATCTGTGAAGGCAGAAATGCACAGCTATCGCTTGAGGGTGCCTGAATGGGCCAGTAGTCACCCTTTCAGGTATATTCATAGGTTTTTCTGAAGGGCAAAGCTGGACAACCATGTGTGTATGTCTAATCAGAGACACTGGAGTCCATCTGAGGCATTCAGACAGAAGTCACGAACATTTGATGTGATAGGCAGAGAAACTGCTATTCCAGGGGGTGCTTTCAGCTAGAAAATTGGACCATAACTGCCTTTGTGTGCTGTGAGGACTGGGATAAACAGGGTGCAAAGGAGCTCAGAGATGAGAACAAAGGCACAGGGGGAAGCAGAGCTGGGAGGAAGACAACAGGGTGGCCTGGGGACGGTAGGGAAAGAGACAGACCAAGCGTTTAGTCACCAATGATTTGGATTTCCTTTGTGTACGTTTGAGTTGCATGAAGTTCTCCTCTTCTTTTCCAAGCTGACTGAAATAGTCTCTTTTACATGACCAAATTATCTTGCAGCATCAGTCTCTCACTATGGCAATCTCAGCCCATGCTCTCTCCTTTATATGTCTAGCTATAGGTTGATACACTTTTTTTACATAAGGAAAATTAAAACAAGGATGTATAAATAGAGAATGCATCTGACTTAAAAACGTTACTTTTTTCTCTTGTGCATAGATCATATTGGTCAGACCACATGCTGACATGTGAATTTGTTCCCACCAAATGAGTCATTTTAGATTTTAAAAAACCAGAAACAAAAACCCAAATCTCTCCCAATTGTTCTGGAGGGTAAAAAGAAGCATATTGGTCTCTTCAACTTGCGTTAACAAGAATAACAACAACAGCAAAATCAAACTGACTTCCATATATTTAAAACAATAATATTAGCTTTTCTGCTACCTCAGTGGGAATAGAGTTGTAACTGCATGCTGTCTGGATTGGGTTGATTTCAACTTGGTGGAGGGATGAAAAATGTTTGTTAGGTAATCCAGAATTAAGTGACAAGAGCAAAAATCTCTTTTATTCACATTTTCCTGAGATCTCTGTGTACACAGGAGAATGACACTGGCTGGGAACAGCAGAGAGATACATTTAAGGGAAGTCAGGCCCTGCTTGCTGCTATCTACATGTGAATGTACTATAACTAAGAAAGGTCTTGGGAAGGCTGGAGTTTCTGTGGTCCTTGCTTTTACAGTAGTCTCTCCTTATCCAGGATTTCACTTTCCACAGTTATAGTTACCTACCATCAACCATGGTCCAAAAATATTAAATGAAAAAAATCTAAGAAATATATAATTTATAAATTTTAAAGTCCAATGCCCGAGTAACATAGTGAAATCTTGCTTCATCCTGCCCAGCACATGAATAGCCATGTCCAGCCCATCTCTATGGCATAATCTACCCACTTGCACATCGCTTAGTCATCCTTTCGATTATGAATTCAGCTGTCATAGCACATAGTATATAGAACTGTCCCAGTATATAGACTTGGTACTGTATGTACATTCAGGTATCCACTGATGGTCTTGGGACATATCCCATGAGGACAAGGGTGAACAACATTATTTTAGAATGGCAAAATGGAGATAAGGTGAGGATGACATGATTACTGCAAAAGAAGAGACCTAGGCAATGGACCAAGGAAATAAGTAGAATCAGTCACTCACTATCTTCTTTCAAAACTGAAATGCTATAGTCTTCGGTCTGGTTTCCTGGATATTTGTACTGTTGCAGATTTATTATGGAGTGTCGTGGGAACAACATCTGTAAGGAAATAAATGAAGCATGACTGGAAGAGAAGGTCTCTGCTGATTGCATGGGGCTCGGACCTTGGATGGCACTTTAGAGCTATCTTAAATGAAGGCAAAAGGAGTAGGAATTTATAACTCTGCACTGTCAGCTTGTCACTGGATGGAGGTTGCTTTTGTGGGGAGCTGGGCATAGCCTTGGCAAGGTAGCTTCCTACTGCTGCAGGCTTCTCTGGGAGAGGTCCTGTTCCCAGGAATGAATCCCAGGCACTCTATCCTGAAGGACTGTGCCTGAGTGGAACACCACACTATCCATCCACTACACTCCACCACGTGCACTCTCTGGATCCCTTCCCTTGATGTAGTAATGTCATCCCAAATGAAAGCTTTTCTGCTTAAGCTGAATTCCTGGATGAATTTATAATTTAATTTAGGTTAATGGGAGAAGCTATAGCTTCTGCTACTGTTCCTTGTCTTGAGGTTCTAACTTACACATATTATCTTTCCCACTTTTTTTTTTTTTTTGAGACAGGGTCTTGCTTTGTAGTTCAGGCTGGCCCTCAACTCACTATGTAGCCCAGGCAAGCCTCAAACTCAGCAATCCTCCTGCCTCTGCCTCCTGAGTGCTGGGATTACAGGCATGAGCCACCACGCCTGGCACTGTGGTATGTGGTATTGATGGCTGGTGGGCGTGAGTCACCACGCCAGCATTGTATGTTGTTACTGGGATTGAACTCAGGGCCTTGTGCTTACAAGGCAGGCGCTGGAACCACTGAGCTAAATCTCTGGCTCCCCACTGTCTTTTTAAAGGTATAGGCAGCTTATCTGGTGGGCTGACTAGATCTCACTTCTGAGGGTTTTGAGTGCCTAGTCAAAAAGTCCCTTTTGAGGCTGCAGTTGCTACAGTTTTTCATTTGTTATCAAAGAAATTGGGCAGAGAAATATAAAGAGTTGCATCTTTTCAGTTCTACCTCTGGTGAGCTTATGTCAGCTTTCTCATATGATTTACATCATCCAGGTTAACTACTATGTCTTTATTTGCAGGTTTCATGGCATGAGGATCTTGAAATGACGGGTTGATAGTCATAGTTTAAAGTTTAATGAGATTCTTTTTTTGGTACTTAGTGTAAGCATTACCTTCAGGCCACAGAACCTAAAATTGCAGGCATGGAACATTCCAAATCTCCAAATGGGAATTAGGAGAATCAGGCTGTTCCTGCCTCAACCTCTTGGCTCCTGGACCTGTATCCTAGGATACAACTGATTCATGGCCCAGGGTAAAAGTGACTGGGGATGATGTATGCATTTGGACAATAGCATTTCATTCTTGTAGAGGGTCATACATAAGTTGTGTCTCAGTTGCATCTTCAAAACTTGTTGTATAGCTGACATGAGGCTGAAAGCCTTGAGGTGATATGATATGCAATAGGATCTGTGAATCCCATGCAGATATATCTACCATTGTACCTTACCACTGTACAGTTTCTATACAGAGGTACCCTGTCTGAGACGATACTAAGTGAGATCCTGTGTCAGTTAATCAAACACCCTGTAAGTCCTGTAAAGTCTTCCTGGAAAAAGGGAATAGTTTGTTGTGTCAGCTTGTCAGCAAGTGACTGATCTCCTGGGAAGATTATGCCAAACTGGGAACCTGGTATTGTTCTGTTCCCGCACAGTTGTTATCAGTGGCTAGAACAAACTCATGCTCCTCTAGGTCCTCATAGAGCCTCCACTGCTGGTCTGTTCATGGGCCCTCTGTGCCAACAGAGAGGAAGCTGGTGTTGTAAAGGAAAGAATCATTCTATCTCTAGTATTTAAGGAGCTTTCCGTGGTGGATGCACAACAGTTTGTCTCTTACTTCTGCTGCTCCTGGAGGAGGCCCTTTCTCCAAGTAGCTGATCGTTTCACTCAGGGAGAGTACAGGTGCACTGTTGGGCCTCATGCCAAAAAAGGCCCGGCCACCTTTTCAGATGGCTCATCTAGGCATCCTGATGCTGGGTGTGCCACTTCCACTTGTGACATACCTGCTACCTGCCCAACTTTCTAACCCAGGAATTCAGATTACAGTGAGGGGTTTCTGCTGGCAGGTCACTTGTCTCCTAGCCAGGCCTCTATCTTTATCAGAGCCCAGTAACACATTAGAGGCCCATTTTTGAAAGGTGTATACTTCTGTGAGGGTGCTGTGGCTTTGCTCTGACATCCTGAGGGCTTTAGGCTGTAACTCTCCTCCTGGAACTTGCTGCAAACTCACACAACAAATTTTCTTCTATCATATACCTCCAGCGCCACAGAGTTTGTCTAGTTTTATAGCAAACTGGGGCCTGGAGACGAGCCTGGAGATATCACAGCATCCTTCTTTCTCTGGGCCTCATTCAAATCTGCGGGCTTCTGCGTCACCTAGGGGGTGAGTTAGGTCACTGGTGTAGATCATTCAGGTCACTTTGGACCGTGTTATAAGAGAGGATGGGAGCGTTAGCCTCGAGCCAGCCTGTCGGTGTACACTGTTCTCATCGCCGTGAGACGATGAGCTGCTTTTGCTTTTCCTTGTTGGTAGGAATGGAAAGAATTTGTTCTCAAGATGAAAGACTGGATACCATACACCCAAAGCTTTGTTAATTTGCTCTAACAAAGTTAGTACATCTGATCTAGTAGCCGTATTGGGGATTACTACCTGAATGAATCTATGGTGTCATTCTTTTTTTTTTAATTGAATTCTTTATGGGTACATTTTATACACAGCTCACAATCACACTCAACATTGGGGAATTTGTACCAGTATATTAATTCTCATTTTTACCCATATCTTTACCCACCCCACCACCCCTCACCCCCTATATACATGTGCTTTCTTTTTCTTTTTAAATCATATGGTGTCATTCTTAAGGACCCATCTGATTTTTTTGTAGGGGCCAAACTAAGAAACAGAGCTGCTGTATGCTGGCAACTACCTGTCCCACATTTGCCGGGCCTGTGCCATTCTCACTTAGGTTGTTATGGCCTCCAGACTGGTCTCCCCTTTTTTGCCCTGGTCTCTCCTCTTCTGCCTTTTCTATTTTTTAAAAGAGAACCAAAAGGATTCCAAAAAGCACAAATTAGACTGTTGTCTGCTCAGAATCTTCAATGGCTGCATAGGTCCCAGCGAGAGGCAGACCTTACGCCAGGCCTTGTCTGACCTGCCCTCTCTCTCCCCACTGACCCTTTGGTTTGCTTGTCTGCTTCTCATTCTCCCTTCTCCCATCCTGTCAGTCCTGCTCACTGGACACACCCGGCTCCTGCTGCCTCAGGGCGTTTGTACATGCTGGTCTTTGATCCTGGAATGCAGTCTATTCCCCTACCTCTGTTTTTCTCCCTTTTATTTCAGTCAAGTTTTTACTCAAATGCCACCTTCTTCCTCTTTCCAGGCTCAATTTCACCACCAGTGTCAGTATCCTAATTCTCCTTCATTGTTGTATTTTCACCGATAATGTTTTCTTATTTTTAAAATTGATTTTATTGGTACACTTTATACATACATTATGGTCATAACCAACATTGAGCATTTGTACCCAAACATGACTCATCTTAATTCTCACTTTTTCCCCATGACTCTTCACTCCTATATATATATATTGGCTTTGTTTCCTTTTTTTTCCTTTTATTTTTATCAAATTTTTTTCTTTCCCTTCTTTACTTATCCCAACCCCCTTTTCCTTTTGCCTGTCTGACAATGTTTCTTGACATCTAATATATGACTTATTTCCTTACTTATCTTGTGTATTATCTTTTTCTTCCCACTACAATATAAGTAAGATCAGAGGTAGCAGAGAGTTTTTTAGCTTTGATTATTTCTGAAGAAATTAAAATAGAATCTGATACTTACTAATCATTCAAAAGTGTTTGTTGAATGAATCATTTGCAGTGACTTCATCATTGGTATAGATTCTAATTTAACCAGTGCCCTGATAGATGTTTGTTTTTATTTGTTTTCATGACCAACAATGCAATGTTGAACACCCTCCTGGAAACAATTTTGGGCACAACAGTGCCCAACTCCTCACAGAGTTCACATTTTCCAAAAAAGAAATCTGAGTTTAATAATTGCAATGACATTGATAAATAAAATTTCATCATTTTGAAACTTAGTGCTACAAAGTTAGCAAAAATAATAAACACATGCATATGGGGGGGGATGTTAACCGAAGATCCACAAATAAATTTTCTTCTCAGCACATGCATGTGAAGTTTGTGGGAAGCCATGCCTAAGTATTTACAGAAAATTTGAGAGATATCTTATCTTCCTCCCGTGCATAACTCATCCTCCTCCTTCTCCTTTGTTTCCTGCCTGGACAGTCTTACTCCTCTAAGTTAACTGACTCTGCTTTATTGTTATTGCTCTCCTTGGCCATAGTCACCAAAGGGTGTGAAACGTGGTGTGTATATCATCTTGAACATTCTTTTATTTTGTCTACTATTCTTCCTGGTTCCCTCCCTGGTTAGACCTTGTCTTGGTTGGATCCCTCAAAAACTAAAAGAGAAAGAAACTTCTCCCAAAAGTGTATATAAACCCAGAGAGATTCTGACTCTGTCTTACAGAGCCCTTCTTGCCCGGTGACTGTGATGGGAATTCAGAGTCCCCAGCAGCCAGTGGCAGGTCATTTAAAAATATTTAATTAATGCTGTCAGGCTGCACAACTGATTATTTATGAATACATGAGATATAAAAATAGGGAAGTGGGACTGAGAGGTGCCCTCATTTTCACACTGGTAGGATTAGAGATAGTAATTGGTTACATTCAGTAATTGGTTACATACATACAATTGGCGTCTCTGACAGCATCTATATCCCCCTGGTACTTTTTATTTATTTACTTATTTAATTTTTAAATTTTTTGCTTTTGAGACAGGGTCTCGCTTTGTAGTTCAGGCTGGCCCTGAGCTCACTATGGTGCCCAGGCAAGCTGCCGCGAACTCAGCAATCCTCCTGCCTCTGCCTCCTTGAGTGCTGGGATTACAGGCGTGAGCCACCACGCCCGGCACTGTGGTATGTGGTATTGATTGCTGGTGGGCGTGTCTCCACACCCAGCATTATATGTGGTTACTGGGGATCGAACTCAGGACCTTGTGCTTGCGAGGCAGGTGCCGGAACCACTGAGCTAACCCTCCGGACCCCCCTGGTACTTTTTAATTTACCAATCCCTGCTTGTCAGAAACATTTGGGATCTCCCTCACTCATACTTTCAAGATGTTTGTAAATTCTTTTTTAATGTGCTTTAGGTAGTTCATAATTTTCATCTCATTTTCTATTCAAGTATTCAGTGTCTTTTGGTTTCCCATTCTGGGTTACCCTGATGTAAATAAATGCTTATAGAAATGATAAAACAGATGACAAAGGAACACATTCAAGGGTGCAGAATTTCACTAATGAAAAGTCATGAAAATGTTGCAATCTGGGTGGAGCAGGGGTGTGTGGATATGGAGAAAGATATTATGAAAGTATTTAAGTACATAATTGGGTAAGCTGACAGTGCCTAAGGTTAATTCAGGGCTCTTCATGTTGGCTGTGGCTTGGGGAGCAATGTCTAGTCAGTGATGATCTTGCAGTTCAGGGGCAAGATCTATAAATGGTTGCTACCTTCATTACTATGTCAGCTGGTGGAGCTAATGCTGGTCTTCAGGGGACAAATGTGTAAAGATTTAAATCTAAGATTAAAAAGGTTAATGAAGGATTGACATTGCTGTGTGAGATACGTATTTGTAGGAATTATGTGAATGATAGTTTGCTACTTTATGTATTATGTATTTGCAACTTTGTGTATTATATTACTTTATATATGCTTTGTTTTAATTTTTATCTGAGATTTAAATAATCATATTTAAGAAATTTAAAACGTTGTTGGAATAACAGCTAGTTAAATGCCAGGAAGTAGTTCTTAAATATACTTAGCAGGCATTTGAAATATTGAAAAGTCAGTGTTAAACATATAATTATAACTTGAAATGTCTAAGAAAATTATATTAGTTTTTCTTTTTTTGAGACAGGGTCTTGCTTTGTAGTTCTGGCTGGCCTTGAGCTCACTATAAGAGACCCTATTGACCCATGTTCCTATGAACACTCCATAGTGTCAAGATTTTTAGTATCTGTCAGACTCAGGCATGTGGGTTTGGGGGTAGGTACTGGTTGAATTTTAATTTGTGTTTCTTTTACTACAAATGAGTTGTACCATCTTTTAATATTTGGTTTCCTTCCTTTTGAAATGTTCATTTTCTTTGCCCATTTTTCCATTGGTTTATGTATCATTTTTAAACATACCTGGGCACATGGGAAGGTTTTCTTTCTCTCTCTCTCTCTTTCTCTGTCTCATAGATGGTTCTTATGCTCATTATCCTAAATTTTTGTTAGCTTTGTGGGTAGCTAATATCTCCTTCTAGTTGACAGTATGTATTTTTTTAGTTAATATGGTGTATTTAATGAACAGATTATTTTAGTATAATTTATTTTGTCATTCTTTTCCATTTTGATTTTTGTGTATATTTAAGAATGGTTTCTAGATCTTCTGGTGATGAAATAATTCTCTATATTAATTTGAGATTTATTTTCTATATTAATTTGAAATGGTTTTAAGCAGATAGGTAAGTTTCAAAGATAAAAATATTAGAAAGAATTCTAAAATACACTATAGTCAGGCTCACATTTTGTTTTCACTTTATTCCTGTTTGCTTTTACATTCTCTTACTTTTTTCTTTTCTCTTGAAATATTTAAAGCTAAAGTAAATAAACTGTGGTTCTCTACTGCTAAACACTTCATTGCATACTTCCCAAATAAGAAGTTTCTATGTAAGCATAGGTCTGAGTCTGGGGTCTTTAGTATCCCGCTTGCCTGTTTGTGTGTCCTATCAGTATAGACCTTATGGTCTTAGTTACTACAGCACTGTGGTAAGTCTTCATGCTTCATAGGGAAGGACCTCTACCTTCTGTGCTTCTTTTAAGTGTCTTAACTACAGTAAGTATTTTTCCTATTTGCATTACTTTTAGGATTATTGTCAATTTTTAAGAAAATAATTTGGGAATTTTGATCAGAAATTGATTAAATAAACAAGTCAATCTGACATCTTTGCAAAACTGAACGTTTTCTCATCTTTGAAGCTAGTGTGTCTCCCCAGGTAGCTGGGCATTTTAAAATGTACTTTAATGCTCAATTTAGAGTTATAGCCAGTATCATCCTGAATAGGGAAAAACTGAAAACATTTCCTTTAAAAAAATTAAGAATGAGATGAGCATGTCCACTCGCACTACTTCTATTCAATATAGCACTTGAAATTTTAGCCAGAGCAATTAGTGAAATTTATCAGCTAGATATAAAATGACCTATGAAGTTCCACATGTTCAGAAGGTGACTTGCTGTTAGGGAGGGTCTGGCCAGAAGAGGCAGGTCACTGGGTGTGCGACTAGAAGAGTACATTTCCCATCCTCGCTTCTTCCTTCACTCTGCATTTCCTGGGAGCCATGATGTGAGCAGCTTCTCCTCTGTTCCTCCCTTCTGCTGTGCCCTGCAACTTTGGAGCCAGTCAACCATGAACTGTTTCCATGATTGGTGTTTCATACTGAGTCCCAGTGACAAAAAGTGACTAAGGCTGGAAGAGAAAGAAACAAAAACATTGCAAACTGGAAAGGAAGATGGCAAATTATCTGTATTTGCAAATGGTATGATTCTATGTTTAGAAGACCTCAGAGTCCATCAGGACTCTAGAACTGTTGAATTCAGCAAGGGAACAGAATAAAAAATCAATATTAAAAAATAACTTTTTTTTTTTTTTTTGCAGTACCGGAGATCAAGCTCAGGACTGAGCTACCAGACAGGTACATGGTATCATTGAACTACATCCCCAGCCTTCAATAGCTTTTATATACACAGAAACACACTTGCAGAGAGAGAAATAATGAAACAATTCCACTCACAATATCTTAAAAAAAAACCTATAAGTCAACCTAAACAAAGACTTTTACAATAAAAATTACAGAACACCAAAGAGAAAAATTAAAGAAGACACTAGAATATGGAAACATTGTGCTTTCTAAATTCATATTATGTGCAGCAAACTTGGCAGACATTCTATGCTAATAACACATAGAAATATTTCATGTTCTCTATGCAGGCAATCATATGATTTATATGTTTCTTCCTTTCCAATTCAATATCACTTAAGAGGACAAGGACTTCTAGAAAAATATGGAATAAAAATAGGAATGGATGTCCTTAAATTGTTTCTGATTTTAAAGGGAATAATTGTTAACATTTCAACATTTAATAAGACAGTTGTTTCTCAATGACACTTTTTATCAGACTGAAGAAATCTATTACTCTTCTGCATGTTAAATTTTCATTGAATGGTAAATCTATTAAGATGACCAACACACTCTTCTAGTCTGTTATATCAATTATGTTAATAGATTTTGAGCTCAAATTAATCTTGAATCCTAAACTAAATCTGAATATATCTTGTGTCCTAAATAAATCATGATTATAATGTAATATATGTTACATTAGGCTTGACAGTATTTTGTTTTTGTTCATATATTCTCACATATAATTTTTTCTGGTTTGGGAAAAATTATAATCTTGTTTTATTTTGTTTTCTGTTTTCTGTTTGTTTGAAAAGAGTTTCACTATGCAATCTAGGCTGGCTTTGAACTCTTGGCGATTCTCCTGCCTCAACCGCCCAGGGGCTGAAATTATAGGAATATACCACCACAACTGGCCAGTAATTTTGCAAAGTAAGTTGAAATAATGTTCCCTCTTTTTCCGCTTCCTGGTGGAATTTGGTAAGATTGAAATGATCTGTTCCTGAATTGGTGAACTCACTTGTGGAAACATCGAGGCTCAGGACTTATCAGAGAAGGATTTTCAGCCCCTGATTTAATTTCATTACCAAACAGTTCATATCTTCTATTACTGTCTGAGGCATTTTTGGTAATTTATAGTTTCTTAAGAATTTTTCCATTTCATCTAAGTTAAAATTTATTTTTATAAATTTACTGATAAGTCTTTATAATCTCTACTATATCTATGATTTGATCTTTTTATTTACAACCCAACTTCATTTATATCATCTCTCTTTTGTCTTTTGTCTTATCAGTTTTGTTGGACATTTATCTGTTTATTAGTCTTTATAAAGAAATAATTTTATGCATCTTGATTGTCTTCATAGTTTTGATCTTGTGTATTTCCTTAATGTTTTACTCTTCATTTAAGACCAAGAGTAAAATTAGTTTTCTCTGCTACTCTCTTTGGGTTGATTTTGTTCCATTTTTTTCAACATTAACTTCTTAAACTGGACTCTGAGTTCCATAATTTTCAAAAACAATTTTTAAAAATAAGGAGTTCTATGGTTATGTTAGCTTCCTTCTTTTTAGTACTTTTGTCCCCTTTACTAATTTGGCAGGCAAGAATTCTACCACTAAACCACCAATGCTCCAGTTATCTCTTTACTAATTTGGAATTTATGTGTGCTCTTTCTAGTTTTTTTATTGGTTCCCTAGAAAGTTAGTCATGTAATTTAATTAATAAGTCTAATGCTAATCATAACTGTATCTTTTCTGATATGCATACCTGTATGTTTTACCACCAGTTGTCTCTCAATTGCTTTATAAGTTACTGCTATCAAGTACGTAATTCAGACTTTATTTTCAGTACTCACAGATTTCAGCACTCACTTTATTTTCAGTACTTACATTATTGTCTCCGAGTTACAACCTCACAGGCCAATCTCCATTGTTTTGGTCTTCAGTTAATCTTTCAAGTCCTAACATAACCCACTGATGTATCTTGGCTTTCCTCATCCTAGAGACTGTAGACTCTGTGTAGCCCTGACTTGGAGGATACTAAAGTAGTCCAAAGCTGAACTTTGTGAAACTATTGTTTTTTTGAGAGTTAACCTCAAGCAAATTATTCTCAAAACCTGACTTTAAAAACAAAGTTTTTGAAATATCTCTTCCCTTGCTGGGATTCCATAAATTTCTGTAGGTCCTTCAGTCCTGTCCATGTGGCTGAAGTCTTGGGACTTTACTGGCAAATAAAGTATTTGGATAAAATGGGTGATATCTGATATATGGAAACAAAGGGCTGGGTAAAGAGTAGGAATGTGGGCTTTACTTGTCAGAGTGCATTCTGGGAACTTCCTGAGTAAACATGTCAGAAAATCCTCTCAGACGACAGGCTCTAATCAGGTCTGCACAGCACAAAAAGGGCCAAGCAGAAGTTTGAGATAAGAGAGAATTATGACTGTTTTCTCAGAAAGAAAGCTGTATTTCTGAAACAGCCTCTGTAGGGTTAAAATAATTGACTTCTTTGTCCTTGCAGCCCAGCTGGCAGTGAGAATTGCTTGGTTTCTTACTGGTACAGGAGCAGGGACTTGAGTCCTAGTGGGGAACCCCTAAATTCATGTCCTAATTCACATGACACTGTGTCTCAATGCCTCCCTCCTGTGCACCTAATTAGGAGCTTTTAATTTTGATCTAACTTCATACTTGTTGCATGTCTAATCCATAAAAGACATGCTTGGGAGTGGAACCTATGACTGGATAAGAGACAGCACAAATCTTACTGGTCTGTGACATTACTAAATGACAGCCAGGGACGAAGGTGGAGACAGGGCAGCTTCACTTCAGAGGTCCTGGGGACTCAGGGCGTCAGGGCATCAGGGGAGGGGCGCAATGGCTGGCCTTTGAAAGATGTACCTACAAAATCAAGTCATGAAGGGGCAGTGTCCACCTCCAAAAGAGAAAAAGAAGACTGGAGGGAGAAAGCGCATGCTGAAGGAATTTTGTTTGCGCAATCTACGCTCAGAAAGATCTTTTTGATTTGGTGTTTAGAATTAATGACATGGGGTTTTCTAAGATAAACAGCTATATATGTTTTTGGAAATGGGGAAACTCCTTATATAAATAAGTGATAATAGAAAATTTTTCCATCTTTGAGATTTCCCTGCTAATTTCCTCCAAATATTAACCTCTATTAACTTTGCTTTACCATTAAGTTTTACTTTTCACTATTTGAATGAGATCTGCTTTACTTAAGTGTAGAGTCATTCAAAATTGCTGATTTCCAAGTCTTAGAAATAAAATTTGGCATATTTTTATTAGCTTTTTCAGAATTCTTTTAGAGTTATACTCTCTTAAGATTGAGGGATATCAGTAATAACTCCTGATGTGAATGGAATCAATTCTCCAATTAAAAGACAGACTGACAGAATGGATCAAGAAATAAAATTCAACAATGTATCACATACAAGAAGCACATTTCATTTAAAAAGAATATCATAGATTAAAAATCAAAGGATGGAAAACAATGTTCCCTGTGATGGGAACCTGAAGAAAAGCAAGTTAGGTTATCCTATATTCAGACAAAATGAACTTAAGCCAAAAGTGATCAAAACAAGCAAAAAAAGTTACTGCACATTGGCTAAAGGAACAAGAAAGAGATAATTATTAATATATATGCACCAAACAATGGTGTACCCAATTTTGTAAAAGTGGTACTACTAGACAGAAAAGATTAGATAAGCCACAAACACGATTATAGTGCAGGACCATGATACTCCCCTACCACAAATAGTCAGCTCAACTAGACAAAAAATCACCAAAGAGTCTTTCCTAATTTGTTAGTTACCTTTTTCTCTCCTGGTGGTCTCCTTTGCTGTGCAGAAATTTTTTTAATAGGATAAGATCCTACTTGTTGATTTCTTCTGCTAGATCTTGTGATATAGAAGTTTTGTTCATAAAGTCTTTCCCTAAGCCAATGTTTCCAAGAGTTTTACCTAACCTGTTTTGCAGCAGGCTTAGTGTTTCTGCTTTAATATTTAAGTCTATAATCCACTTTGATTTTAGTTTTGTACAAGGTGACAGAGATAGGTCAGGTTAAAGCCCAGTTTTTCCAGCACCATTTGTTAAAGAGGCTATCTTTCCTCCACTGATGATATTTGGCTCCTTTGTCAAGGATGAGGTAGGTTAGTGTATTTGGATCTTCCTATCTATTCCACTGATCCTCAGGTCTGTTACTTTGCCAGTACCATGCAGTTTTTTTTTCTTTTATCACAGTTGCTTTATAGTAAAGTTTCAAGTTGGGGATGACCCAAATGCCCATCAATGGGAGACCGGATGAAGAAAATGTGGCTTTTTCTATAAAATAGAGTATTACTCTGCCTTAAAGAATGGTAAATTTGAATCATTTATACTCAAATGGATGTACCTTCAGGACATACTCATAAGTGAAATAAAAGGTCACAGATGTATAAATATCATATCTTTTCTCTGATATGAGGAACTGGAGATGTAAATGAGTTCTAGAATGTATAGATGAATATTGTAAAATAGAAAATATTCAAAGGAAAATGTGGTGGAGGAGTGAGTAAAAAAAGGGAAAAAAGGTTATGTATTTAGGGGGTGGGAGATTGTGAGGTGGGGGAGGGGAATGGGAAAAAATGAGAATTAGGTCATGTCACATACTGGGACAAATTCTCAATATTGACTGTGATCATGATGTGTATAGACAATGCACCAATAAAGATTAAAAAACCATCAAAGAAATATCAGAATTGAACAAAACAAATTAATAGAAAGCAAGAGTGTTTCAGCCAACAATAGAACACACACTCTTTTCAGTAGCGCATGGAACTTTCTCCAAAATAGACCACATAGCTAGACAGTTTGGCAAGTTTAAGTAAATGTAAAAAGAACTGAAATTATACAATGCATATTATCAGATCGTAGTGCAGTGAAGTTAGAAATCATTGGCAAAAGAAAACACATGCTAAAATGGAAGTTTATAGCTGTGAGTAACCCCATCACAAAAACAGAAAAAGCACCCCCCCCCGTAACCAAATGATGCATTTCAAGGTCCTAAAAAAACAACAGCAATCCAAACCCAAAGCTAGCATAAGGAAGGAAATATAAAGATCAGAGTAGAAAGGAATAAGACTGAAAAAAACCCAGAGAATTACTAAATAGTTAGTTCTTTGAAAGAATAAACAAAATATACAAGCCTTCAGCCAATCTAACCAAAAAAAAAAAAAAGAGAGAAATTGAAATCACAAGGATACTGCCAAAAGAACAAAAAAGACTATTATCAACTACTTTGCAAAACTGTCTTCCAATAAATTGGAGAATTCAAAAGAAATGGGTAGATTTCTAGTTACTTATGAATTACCAAAACTGAACCAAAAGGATTTAAAAACCCTGAAAAATCCAAAACTAAGAATGAAACTAAAGCAAAATTTAAAAACCTACCAAGAATAGCCAAGGTTAATATGGGTTTATTACTGAATTTTACAAAATCTCCTGTGAAGTTCTAACACAAATAACCCTGAAAATTTTCAGTGAAAGTGAAAGAGAAGGAATATTCCCAAGGTCAATCCTGAAAGCTACCATTAACTTGATTACAAAACAAGACAAGGATCCAACCAAATAAAGAATTGTAGATCACTTTCTTTAATGAATATTGATGGAAAAAATCCTCAAGAAGATACTGAAACACAGAACACAATGAATTATCAGTAAGACTGTGAATCATGAATAAGTAGGCTTCATTCCAAGGATGCAAGGATGGTTCAGTACATGTGAACCAATAAACATAATACACCACATAAGCAGAAGCAAGGACAAAAATCAAATGATCATCTCAATAGACACAGCAAAAGTCTTTGACAAAATCCAATATATTTTCATGATAAAAATATGGAAGAAAGTAGGTATAGAAAGACTTTATCCCAATCTGATAAAAGTAATATGTAACAAACCTATTACCAACATCAAATTAAATGGAGAAAAACTAAAAGCCATCCCTGTAAAGTCAGGAACAATATAAGGGCGTACATTATCATCATTCTTGTTCAACATAGTACTTGAAACATTAGCAAGAGCAATCATGCAATAAAAAGAAATAAAAGATGATATGTGTAGGAATGAAAAAAATCAAAGTATCATTATTTTTAGATGATATGATATTCTACATGACTTGGTCTTGTACAAATGTTCAGCAAAGATTCTTAGAATTAACCAAATTCAAGGGATAGCAGAGGAATGGGGAAAAAATGAGAATCAAGATGTATCGCATACAGGTACAAATTCTCAATTTTGAATATTATCATAATACATGTATAAAGTATACCAATAAAATCAATTAAAAAAGAAAATAATTCTCAAACAAAACCAAATTCAGTAATGCAGCATGGTATACAGTTAATGCATAAAAATCAATAGCATTTCTGTACTCTAGTAATAAAACTACTAAGAAAGAAATTAGTAATAAAATACCATTTATAATAGCACAAGAAAAATGAGTTACTTAGGATTTAACCTAAGGAATCAAAAGACCTTTACATTGGAAATACAGCACCCCCCAAAAAGAGAAATTGAAGAAGGCATCAGAAAATGGAAAGATCTCCTGCTCCTGGCTAGGCAAAGCAGTCAAAATGGCCATACTTCCAAAATTAATGTACAATTTTGAAAAAATTCCAATTCAAATACTAATAGCATTCTTCACAGACTGGAGAAAATAATCCTAAAATTCACATAGAACCATAAGAAACCCAGAACAGCAAACACAATTCTGGACTAAAAAAAACAAAAACAAAACCAAAAAAACCCCCAGCAAAGTGGGTGGGAAAACACCTGAGCTTAAAGTTATATTACAAAGCTTTAATATGTAAATAGGAACATCATGGGACTGGCACAAAAACAACAACAGGCATGAGGATCAATGGAACAGAATAGGGCAGTGATGATGAACCTTTTAGAGTTTTCAATGATACAAACAGCCCACTGTGGCACACATGCCATAGGTTTGTCACTACCAGAACAGAAGATACACGGACAAGCCCAAGCCCATTCAAGTATTGGATCTTGGACAGAAGGGCCAAAAACATACTCTGGAGGAAAGCTGGCCTCTTTAATAAGTAGCACAGGGAAAACTGGCTCTTCAGAGACAGAAGATTGGGTCTAACCCATATGTCTCACTAGGTACTAAACTAAAATCAAAGTGAATCAAGGAACTCAGTGTTAAAACAGAAATGCAGAAGAAAAATAGGCAAAACACTAGAAGTCATAGGCACAGGCAGAGACTTTCTGAACAGAACCCTGGTTGCCAGGGAATAGTACTGAGAGTCAACAAATGAGGGGATATCAAATGAAAAAGCTGTTGCATAGCAAAAGAGACAACCAGTAGAATGAAAAAATAACCTAGAGAACAAGAAAAAATTTTTATTTTTTAATTGAATTCTTTATTAGTACATTTTATATACAGCTCACTATCACACACAACATTTGGGGAATTTTTTGATAGCTATACCTCAGAGGACTAATATGTAGAGTATATTAAAAACTCAAAAAATATGAGATCCTCTTAAAAGACCAATAAAAAATGGGCAAATGAAATGAATAGCTACTTTACAAAAGTATAAATCCCTAATAAATACTTAAAAATGCTCAATATCACTGGCAGAGATACGCAGTTTAAAACACTTTACCCCACAAAGAATGGCCATCATCAAGAAATCAAGTAATACTAAGTGTTGGCACATCTACAAGGGGAAAAGGAACCATCTGCAATGTTGGTAGGAATGTAAACTAGTACAACCACTTTGAAAATCACTATGGTGATTCCTCAAAAAACTGAAACCAGAAATTCCATTTGACCCAGGTATTGTCCTTCTAGGTATCTTCCCAAGAGAGTTAAGGACATTGTATTATAGTGTTGCATGCATAACTATATTTATAGCAGCACAATTTATAATAGCTAAATCTTGGAAGTGGCCTCACATTCATCAATAGATGAATGAATAATGAAAATGTGGTATTAGGGCCGGGGATTTAGCTCAAGTACCTACCTTGAAAGCACAAGGGCCCGAGTTCAGTCCCTGGTATTTGGGGGGGGGGGAAAGAGTGGTATTCACACACAATGAAGTACTACTCAGCCATAAAAAAGATACATTTGAGGCATTTGTAGGAAAACGGATGCACATTGAGAGCATAATGTTAAGTGAAATAAATCAGACACACAAGCTTCAGTATTGTATGGTTTCTTTTATGTGAGAAACTCAGAGTATAAATAAAGACCAAAATTAAAGAGACAACAGGAAGTAGGGAGACAGATCTTTCTCAAAGGGGAAGGGGATCAAGAGATGGAAGAAAAAAGAAGGAGAAGGAGGGAAGGGATGAGAAAGGAATTAAGATGTGATATTTAGGGCCGGAGGGTTAGCTCAGTGGTTCCGGCACCTGCCTCGTAAGCATAAGGACCTGAGTTCGATCCCCGGTTACCACATATAATGCTGGGC
>PVIC010022146.1:0-15910 GCA_004025085.1 Thryonomys swinderianus
GGATTGCTGAGTTCGAGGCTTGCCTGGGCTACATAGTGAGCTCAGGGCCAGCCTGAACTACAAAGTGAGACCCTGTCTCAAAAAAAAAAAAAAAAATAGCCACTTGCAAAATAATTTGCCAGTTTCTTGTCCCGGAAATCTCAGTTCTAGGTGAGCACCCAATAAAAATGAAAACATGTCCACATAGAAACTTGTACATACGTGATAACGGCAGCATTATTCATAATAGTTAACAAGCAAGAAACAACCCATTGTCTGTCATCGGACGAATAAACAAAATGCGGTCTATCCATACAAGGGAATATTATCTGACGCTAAAAGCGAAGTACTGACACACACTGCAACACAGACAAGATATGAAAATATTTTGCGAGGTGAAGGAAGCCAGGCAGCAAGGCCACTTATTTCTGATTCCACTTAGATGAAATGTTCGGCAGAGGCGAATCTATGGGAAATAGAGGGTGGAGGGATCAGGACAAGGGACAGCACCTGCCCACAAGGATAGAGGAAGCAAAGAAATGGTCTCAATTTACAATGATGATCGCACAATTCCATGAACATCCTAAAACTCACTAAATTATCTACGTTACAGGGCGAATTTTATGCGAGGCAAGTAAGAAAGCTGTTATTTTAAAGCATGCGCTTGGGGTGCACTGTCTGGTACCCAGAGGTGACCTTCGGATTCATGCTGGTAGCAAGACGGAGGAAAATAACTTCGAGCCAGTAACATCAGCCGTTTCTATTTTTACACTGTCCTCTATTTTGCCATGAGTTTCATGGCTTTTGATAATGCTACACTGAAGGCCAAAACAGCACTTGCCTTTTTCTATTTCATTGTAACAGCTAGACTGGGAAATAAACTCATCAATTGCTCTTTAAAAAAGGAAATGAGCTAAAAACAACGTGGATGTCAGTGGAGCTTAAATAAACCTTTGTTTCAGAAAGATGAATGTGTTCACAGGGAAGGGAGAGTTTGGTAGTAAAAATAGTTTAAAGTGTTACATTATTTTCAAAAAGCATTGTAGTTTCATTTACTGTAGACGGCCAAACATCATTTGAAAACATATGGTAACTCTGTTGGATAGTAAAAAGAAATGACATCTTGTTTCCATTTTCCTACTCCTTCCAGTTAATCTCTTTATTGTAAATCATTTTCCATTGTGGAAGGATATTAAATTTAAATCAAATTGTGGGTAAAAAACCAGCAGTGGCTATGCTCATAAATTCATTTTTCTTACTAGTGCTGCCTTCCACAGCCATTTTAGGAAGAATACTATGGCCCGAGTAGTAACATAGATAAGATTTCTTTCAAAGTGGCCTATTCCTGTATCTGAACAAACTGGGAATTTCTTCTCCTAAGCAAACAGCTCTTTTTATAAATCAGGAAGTCTATTTGTAAAAAGAAAAAAAATGTATGAAATTATATGAACACTTTAAATGAATTATTCTTTCATGAGGAAAAACATCTGGAACTGTAAGCATTTAACACATGGTATTAAATTTGATTTGTAAAGATGGGTAACAACTAACATGCATCACACTTACCATATCCTTTGACTGTTCTAAATGCTTTACACAGGTATATGTGCACACACGTGTACATATGAACGTGGCTGTGTGGGTACTTCTTATGATTATACAAATACATAAAAATTCTTCCTGGGAATGGGGGTCAGTGGTACTTTTGTCTAGCATGGTTAAGGCTCTCAGGTTTGATTCCTACCACTGCAAATAAATAAATGTAAATTCTTCACTACAACCCCACTAAGGTGTGGGAACCAATATGGAGTTAACAAGAATTTGTCCAAGATGAACTGAAGGGAGTTTGGCATTGCAGTATTTTTTTTCTTTTGGTCTTTTTTTGAGACAGGGTCTTGCCTTGTAAGGCTGGCCCTGAGCTCACTATGTAGCCCAGGCAAGCCTTGAACTCAGCAATCCTCCTGCCTCTGCCTCCAGAGCACTGAGATTATAGGTGTGAGCCACCACACCCACCCAACATTGTGGTGTGTGGTTACTGGGGATGGAACTCGGGACCTTGTGCTTGCAAGGCAGACACCAGAACCACTGAGCTAAAGCCCCGGGCTGAGTCTATGTTTTTAATAATTATGGTCATAATCCCACTGGTCTGGAGACTGAGGCAGGAGGACGTGAATTTGAGGCTAGCCTGACACACTGTGAGATCCATCTCAAACCCACCCGCCCCACCCCCCACCAAACAAACAGCAATCAACCAAATGAACAACCCAACCCTCAGAAAACAGAGTGAACACTTTAATAAGGACATTGAACAGTTGAAAGATCCTATTTATTTTTCAGTACTGTCAAGAGTAAAACACCAATAGCTGCGTTGGGACATAGAACATATCTAAAACATATTATGGTATAAAGTTCTTTTATAAAAAAGGGGAAAAACTGATTTCTACATCTGAATTCTTGATATATGATAAAAATCTCCAGATTTAATGACTGATTTTGAGATTCCTAACAATTTTCAATAGCATATTAGTTCAGGATGAAATATAAAAACAGTAAAACCTTGGCTTTTGAGAATAATCCCATCTGAAGATGTAACCCAAAGCATGTGTATATCAAAGCAAATTTCTCCATAAGAAATAATGGAAACTCTGATGATTTGTTCCACCACTCAAATATATTCATATGCAAATTACAATCCTGTAATATAGTACAGAATAATAAAAAAGACACAAAATATAAAGAAAATAATTAACCTGCACTTACCTTTGGCTGGTGTGGAGGCAAGAGAGGCAGATTTTGTGCAGGGTGCTTTCACTATGACTAATGGAATCACTGCTATTTGTTCAACCGAATCTTTCTTTTTGTGCAACTTTCACAAGGAACCTGTCCCCTGAAACTTGTCTTTGCTTCCTTTTGAGGATTTTGTGGAAATGTAACACTGCACTGTCATAAACAGATTCCACTGCTCGCACTATTCAGGTAGCGCTTTGCTACAGAATTTTGCACCATTTCTGGCCTTTTATGTACGTCCTTAAAAGATAGATTCCCCAGCCCTTTTCCTCTGCAGACAAGATCTCCACAACCTCTTGCTGTTGGGTGAAGATCACCCATAATCCCACAGTGAGAGAGAACCATTGGCTCATTTGTGATCACATGACTTTCTGCATCTTGTACTACTTGTATTGCAAAACAATTATTTGTTGTTTTTCTTTCCTTCTTTTTTTTTTTTTTTTTTTTTTGAGACAGGGTCTCCCTTTGTAGTTCAGGCTGGCCCAGAGCTCACTATGTAACCCAGGCAAGCCTCGGACTCTGCAATCCTCCTGCCTCTGCCTCCCAAGTGCTGAAATTACAAGCTTGAGCCACCAAGCCTGGCATTTGTGGTATGTGGTACTGATTGCCAGTGGGCCTGAGCCACTACACCCGATATTGTTGTATGTGGTTATCAGGGATGGAACCAGGGTCCTTGAGTTTGCTAGGCAGGCACTGGAACCATTGAGCTAAATCTCCAGCCCCTTTATTTCTTACTTTTTAAGGCACGGTCAGAGTTTGTTGTTCAGGCTGACCCTGAACTCACTGTGTAGCTCAGGCTGGCCTCAAACTCAAATAAGCCATCTTCCTCCCTCAACCTCCCAAATGCTGGAATTACAGGTGTGGGTCATCATACCCCATTAAATTTTACTTGTTTATTAAATTTTAAAAAAAATTTTTTTTTTTGAGACAGGGTCTCGCTTTGTAGTTCAGGCTGGCCCTGACCAGGCAAGCCTCAAACTCAGCAATCCTCCTGCCTCTGCCTCAGCAATCCTCCTGCCTCTGCCTCCTGCCTCTGGGATTACAGGAGTGAGCCACCACGCCCAGCACTGTGGTATGTGGTATTGATTGCTGGTGGGTGTGAGTCACCATGCCCGGTATTGTCATATGTGGTTACCGGGATTGAATTCAGGACCTTGAACTTGCGAGGTGGACGCCAGAACCACTGAGCTAAATCCCTGGCACTATTAGGTAAAAATTTATGAGCAATGTTCTCTTGTCTTGTGGAACAAGTTACTTACAATCCAAGGATTTATCATACATTTAAAAAGTTATACTAAACATATATTAATACATTCATGTATTTATTATCCAGTTTATTCACTGAGTTACATGATGGAAATAAATATATTTTCTTTAGTAATATGGATGGATTTTGTAATGAAAAAAGGCAAAAGGAAACATACTCTGTAAAATTATAAAAACAATCAACTCCATTATACTAATCACTCTGGAACAATGCCCAGAAGATTTTTTTACTTGACAGAAGAGGCAGAAACTTATCTTCATAATTTCTGACTGATTTTACTTAACACACCCACTCTAGAACCAGACTTCTCTATGACGTATTTCTTAGAAACATTCATTTAAAATACTTGTATCTTGCGCTAACTTGAACTAATTGGCCGTGGATGCCTGGAATTGTGTGTTAAGAAGTAATCTAAGAGCTGGGCATGGTGGCACCTGCTATCACTCAGGGAGTGTAATCCTAGCTCTCTGGGAGGCTGAGGCAGGAGGATAACAGGTACAAGCCCAGAATGGACAACTTAGCAATTTAATGAGGGCCTGTCTCAAAATTAAAAAGGGCTGGGATGTAGCTCATTGTGAGGACTCTGGGTTCAATTTCTAGTAACACCCCCCCCACACACACACATACACACAGAACACCTGAGGTTGAGTCTGGGGTAAACAAGACTGACTTTGAAATGTGTTATCAATATTGCCATTGCTATGGATAAGCAGAATGATAACACAGTGCTCTATATATTTCAAGCCCAAGTTAGAGGTTATATTCTCTAAATAAAAAAAGATAAACTATAGCTCATACTCTCATAGAACTTAGAGCAAAACTGGAAATATAAACACAACAAACTCATAAAGACCTTTTTCTTGGGCTCTTGTGTTTCCAAGGTAGGCACTGTACCAATTGAGCTAAATCATCGCCCTAATGAGAATTTTTAATAAAAACAATCCATTTAATTACCCCCAAAGGAAAAGTCTGACATTCCAAATTCGTCCTCAAATATTCAGGGAAGAAATACCTAAACCATCAGCTGTATACATGGGTAAAGGAAGGCAATAAATGCTTCTGTTGGAAGGAAGCAAGTCAAAGCCAAACAACATAACTGAGAGAGGAGAGGGAGGAACAACAGAGAGGGAAGGGGAACAGGTACCAAAGGAGTGAGAGGTTGTCCCATCTGGGGCAGACAGTACCAAACCTATCTGAAATTGGAAATAAGAAGATCACCGGGGTCTTCTCAGTGGACTGCAGGATGTCACTTAGACCTTCAGGAAAACATCTGATTATTCGAGGTTGGGCGTCTGATTAGATTATTTGTTGATTAGGCTACTTCATTTTACAGGGATAGTGGTAGTTCACTGCAAATATGCCCTTTGCCTCAGAAGAAATTTGTATCAGGCCAGAAATTTAGTTCAGTGATTCTAACTCCTGCCTAGCAAACACAAGGTCCCTGGTTCGATCCCAGCAACCACATACAATACTGGGCGTGGTGACTCACGCCCACCAGCAATCAGTACCACATACCACAGTGCTGGGTGTGGCAGCTCACAATTGTAATCCCAGCACTCGGAGGCAGAGACAGGAGGATTGCTGAGTTCGAGGCCTGCCTGAACTACATAGTGAGCTCAGGGCCAGCCTGAACTACAAAGCAAGACCTTGTCTCAAAAAAAAAGAAAAAAAAAGTTTGCATCTATTATCAAACTTATTATTACATCCTTCGACAATATAAATTGTGCAAGTTTTCTTTGGACCAGTCTTGGTATCTTACATGTTTTTTCACGAGTTAATGAATTGAATACAATATCTGACATATTTTCCATATGTATTTGTGTAAGAGTCACGCTTTTGACTTTTTGGAAATTATATTTGAGCAAGAGCTTGTATGGGAAAGTTACACTAAACTAGGAAAGAGCGCTGTGGTGGACCTAGAATTTAGCTGCTATGGTAACAAGATGACAACAAAACAGCAGCCATGTGCAGCAAACAAGTTTCTCCTCTCCTCCAGGGCAATGAAACCTAAGCATTAAGGCGTCTGCAGCAAATAAACAGAGCCTCAGGGGCCTGTGTGACACTGTCAGACGAGCATTCACGTCATGCCTACACTGCAAAGCAAGACTCTTCTCAAAAAGCCACAATAAATAAATCAATCAGTAAAAACAAAGATCCATTTTAGACTTTCACGCATTCACCCTACGTCTAATTGGTCACTCAGGCTATCGGTTAATTTCTGTTACATAAAGAACTGCCTCAACGGGGCATGGTTACCCACACCTGTAATCCCAGTATGGGGAGGCTAGGGCAGGAGATCAGAGTTCAAGGCTAGCCTGAGCTACATGGTGAGTTTAAAGCCAGGCTCGATTTATATAAGGAGAGTGTGTTAAACAACTCAAGAAATAAATGAATTGCCTTAAATCTAGACACTTAAAATCTTTTCTAAATGTCTTACAACTGTGTGCACTGACTTGTTGATTCCAGGCTGAAGCATGGTGGTGGCAGCTGGATGATCTCGGATGGCCTCCCGCACACATCTGGGGCCTCCACTGGGAAGGCTGAGATAGCTGGGACAGGCGGGGCCTCTCTCCAAATGGTCTCCCCTTTCCTAGAAGGGTAACCTTGATTTAATTACATGGGAGCAAGGAGATTGTTGCAATAGGAGTGTTAAATTCCAAAATGCAAGAAGCTTCTGAGATTCTCCTACAATTATTATGCCAATGGCAAAAGTAAGTCATGTGAATTAGTCTGGAAGGAGACTCTAGAAGGGCATGATACAGCTTGGCATGAAAAATTGTTGTGGGTGTAATGTATCTCAGTGCCACAATCTACCACACTTAATCCCACTGATTCTATCTCTGGGTAACCTTTCCAATCTCATTGCTACTCTGGAATTCACTTCACTGACAAGTTCAAGGCCCAATCTCCTATCTGAATTACTTATAATGATCTCCTAATTCAGTTCAAATTGCTATGATCTATTAGGATGTGAATAATCTGGAAAGCAGAAGTCTGAGCAGTAACCACTACTTAAAACTCAACAGCTTCCCTTTGGCCATTAGATTAAACTCTTCAATGAGATCTACAAGGTCTTTTATTTTCCAGCTCTTATTTACCTATAGCATCTCTTATTATTTCCTCTCATTGGCCCTACCCTTCTAAAAATAAATAAGTCTTTAAAGAGTTATGCTATTTCATTTTTCTTTTTCTGGTACCAGGGATCAAACTGAGGATCTCATGCTTTCTAGGCAGATGCTGAGCTGCTGAGCTGTCCAAGTTTTCATTCAGTGTTGTTTCTATCTGGAATGCCTTATCCTTGCTTTTGTCCTGCAAATTTAAGGTATCTGTCAGTCTTTACCTGAAATGCCACAGATTTAAGGAAGTGTATCTTGCCTGACAGTTAAAGGCTCTCAACTTCTACTTCTGTTGGATCTCCTACAACGTTCAATTACAGTGTTTACTCCCACCCACTGTTTGGGTTTTGTTGCAGACCTGTTCAACCACTCATCTCCTGTGGAACGGGGACTCCGTCTTTGTGGGAGTGGTTGGGGGGGGGGGAAACGAACTGAAGGTTTGTGTTACATTTGTATCCCGATTTTTATTTTTAATTCTGAGAGGGTCTTTCCAAATTGCTATGGTGCCCAGGCTAGGGTTGAGTTTGCTATCCTCCTTGCTCAGCGTCCCAGACATGCCCACCCTAGCCAGCAACATCTTTTTTTGTTATCTTTTGTATATCTAGTAGAATCCTTGACAGTAAGAAGGCAACAAATGCTTTTTAATCAATTATTTTACCATAAAATGTCCAAGGTACTGAAGTGATACATGTCACCTCCTTATCTTATGGCGGAAAGGGTTCTATATCTTGAATCACTGAGACCTTTAGGAATCATTAATTACCTGTCAGGAACCAAGACCCAGTTTCTTCATCATGAACTAGGTTGCTTTCATTGGTTGGAAGGATCGGTAATCTAGACCCCCCCAAAACAAAACAAAACAAAAATTGATTGTTAATAGATGCACCAGTGAAACTTGGAATGCTTTCCAAATGTATAACAGCCTTTACAATAATAAAATGATTCATGGCCGGGCGTGGTGGCTCACGCCTGTAATCCCAGCACTCCGGGAGGCAGAGACAGGAGGATTGCTGAGTTCGAGGCTTGCCTGGACTATATAGTGAGCTCAGAGCCAGCCTGAACTACAAAACGAGACCCTGTCTCAAAAAAATAAATAAATAAATAAATAAATAAAATGATTCATGATTTGACAAAAAATAAATTAAAAATATCCATATTCAACATTCTAGATGGCAGTGGAAGGAATATTTACCAATAACAGTCCATCACCAAGTCAAATCTCAATTTTTGGCTCTTCTTCAAATATGCTGCCTTCATTTGGGTGAAACGCAGTACCAAATGTACTAACAAACTTTAAATATGAACTGATACCCCTTCAATGTGTGGTATGTTAAAATGATATATCTAATGTATTAGGTCTACTCAATTTATAAATTTACCAAATGTCCCCAAATTACCAATGTATAACAACATACTGGTGTTCTCTTGTGGCTATAGCTTGATTATGTGAGATCCCCCACCCCAAATTCTCAGACACTTTAAAGCTTAAAATAAAAATATTCATATTCACATAGTGTAGTCGGAACACTGGTATGCATATTGAAGTAAGTCTCCTTGGGAAATTCATCACACTCCAGAGCAAGGCCCTCACCCTCAAGGTCCCAGGAACCGGTTTAAGCCGATTTAACCCGGCAAGTGAAGGTCAGATGACACACAAAGGCAACACCTTAACCGACAGTAAGAGGCAGACATAATACTAGTTCTAGATTACTGGAGGAGGGGTGCTTTTCCTACTCAACAGGAATGATCAGGTAACAGAAGTAATCTGATTTAATTAAAGCCTCAAAGTGAGTAATTGAGGTGGAACATCAGTTTCACTTGTACTGATAGGAAAAAGGAAGGTGCAAACAATTTCACAGTTAAGCAATCGCACGCCAGCACTTTCAGCGAGATAATGGTGAATGGGTTTAAATCACGTCCACGGTGACCAATAAAAGACAAAACACGGCACCACGTTTTCCTGGGACATTTCAGAGGAATGCCAACTCACTTTCTCTGGGGAGCAAAGACCCTCAAGGTTAGTTCAGGGCCAGCGATTTGGCTCAGGGGTGCCGCGCAAGGTCCCGAGTTCGAACCCCAGTCTACCTTGCATGGAATATTCCAAGAACTATGGGAAAGCAGGTACTGCGTTTACTTGCTGTCATCTCCATCAAACAAAAGTTTGGAAAGAGCTTTAAGTTCACAATGGAAAGGCCAGTGGTAGTTGTCAGGAGATGCACGGAATACACAGAATCTTTTGAGACAGGGTCTCGCTATGTAGCCCAGGCCAGCCTTGAACTCGGCCATCCTCCTGTCTCTGCCTCCCGAGTTCTGGGATCACAGGCGTGAGCTACCACGCCCGGCTTTAATAACCTTTTTGATTGTAGAACAATTCTAGGTCAACAGCCATTATGAGGACAGTAAAGTTTCCCATAGGCAGAGCAGCACAGACAGGGTTTTCGCCATTTATTTCACCCCACGCAAACCCTTCAGCGCTTCTGGTTCCAGGCTTTGGCCGGGCCTTGCTCGCGTCGCAGCGCCGCCGCCCAGGCAGTTACAAGTGGGTCAGTAGCCGCGGGCGGAGCGGAGCCCGGAAACCCCGCGACCGCTCTCGGGCACCGCGCAGCCCCGCCCTGCGGAGCCTGCCACACCTCGCCCGCGTGGGGCCCACGCTCGCGCCGAGTCCCGACGCCCGGGCCGGCGGGACGGGCCGGCAACGCCCCTAGCTCAGGCCCCGGCTCAGAAGGCAGGTTCCGGAGCCCGCACTCACTAAAGATCCAGACGTCCCTGCCGAGGAGGCCTGCGGCGAACTCCACAAACAGCGCGCGCGACAGACCGACCCGACGCCCACGGCCGCTCTGACCACGAGCTGTGCCTCGGCGCGACAGGGGGGGCGGGGCCGGGCCGCCGGCGGGGCGGGGGCGGGGCCGGGCCGCGGGGCGGAGCCGGGCCGCCGGCGGGGAGGGGCGCGCCAGAGCACGTCGTGGAGGCTAGTGCGCCGCCGCCGGCTGGGCTGGAGCTGCAGCGGCCGCAGATGATGGCTGTGGCCGGAGGACTTGGCGCGGCGCGCGCGGCTGTTCCCTCTGTGGGCGCCGAGGTTTCAGTCTGCTCCCGATCATGAGAGGTCAGGCCGGGGAAGTCGGGCGGCGGGGGCCGCGGCGGAGGGCGAGGGAGGCCAGCGGGGGCGCTGCCGGCTCGGGCGTGGGTGGAGCGCTGTCGGGGATGCCGGAAGAGTAGTTGCTGTTTTCTTCCCTTCGTTCCTTTTTCTCCTTTTTCCTGTCTGCGTGGAAGAGAGTGGGAGGGTGCTGTATTTATAGGTGAAACACAAAGTGTCCTGCCCAAGTCGCTCTTCGAGACTGGAGGAAATCATATAGCACCATGGCGGGGCCCCTCGGCAGGCGTCAGCGAACCGAGCTGAACCCCAGCCGCCACCCTGAAACCGCCGATAGGTAAACTCCTGGGCGAGGCTGTGCGACTCGGACGAGCCTGGCGCCCGCTCAGAGGCGCGACGAGCCGGGCACTGCGGGGCCCTGCGTGTGGGCAGCCGGGTCCCAGCTGTGGCGCCCGCGTCCTGGGCCTCCCGTGCCGGCTGGCGTCAGAGCCTTCGCTGCCCTCGGCCGCCTTTCTGACACCCCGGCCCCCTGCGCACACGCCTCTGAGGGAGACATTTTTAATCGGCAGACTGTCACCTAGCAATAACCTGGTGACGCCCCCAGAATGTCCCGATTTTAAAGGTGTTTAGGGAACTTTCTTCTGAGAGGGGAGGTCCTGTAATATCAGTGTTCTTGGTAGCACCCTCAATTATTGGACACCTTATTAGCTTTGGAGAAGCAGTTTCAGCATGAAGCAGATTTGTAGGTGAAATGATTATTAGTTCCGTGAGATAATAAGGTATTGATTTTTCTTCCTAGCCTTTCCAAGCATTAAAAAATACTGACTCATTCTTCATTATGAAACGTCTTTGATGTAAGAGTCTAAGTAAGAAGAAATGCTTCGAGTTGGGTGCAAAGTCAGTGTATAACATTAGTAGTGTTCATATTAACATCTGCTGGGCACACATTCTTCATGACGACTCTGCTCAGGCCTTGTGAAATTGAGTGGAAGCACTGACTGAAGTGCAAATTTTTTTATACCAAATGTTTCCTGAAAGATAATTTGTATAGGTGAGTGTAGTAATAAGGGCTAGATAACCTGAAAATGGATCTGTTGAGACTAATGTCCACTCCTTTAGTAAATCAGAGATCCTGAGAGAGCAGTGTACTGTCTGTATTGAACTCTTCACTTGGAATATCTTCTTCTTCTTTTTTTTTAATTTAGGAGACAGGGCACTGGAACAAAGAATCTGGATCAAAGAAAAAATATTCAAGGGTCATGCAAGCCAGTTGTAACCAACTCCACAGTTCTTCAGGAACTGCAAGTGGGGAGGGTGTGTCAACCTCCCAATGTGTCCATGCTGCGAGATTGGCGGGAGACAGGTCTTGTCTTCATTCTGGAGATGTTCATATCCAGATAAACTCCATACCTAAAGAATATGTTGAGAATCCAAGCTCCAGAAATACAAGGGCAGGTGTCCACAGCTGTACTCATGAATGTGTGCATAATCGTTTCCGGAGTCCCTCTCACAGTGAAGCAAGGCAGCCTGATGACACTGCTACCGAGTCTGGAGAACATGGAAGTAGCTCCTTCTCAGAGTTCCGCTATCTTTTCAAGTGGTTGCAAAAATGCCTTCCATATATTTTGATTCTGGGTGTCAAACTTGTTATGCAGCATATAACAGGTAGGGGATAATAGAACACTAACTTGTTCAATTGCTAAATTCAATTAATTTTCTTGCATTATTGGTAATCTCACCTATGCATCTGTTATTTTCTGTTGGCTTTTTAAATGTTTGCTTTTAATTCATGTTATTTATGTAGCCCTCTGGGGTTTTTTCTTTTAATTAACGGAAACTTATTTTCTAACAGGGATTTCTCTTGGAATTGGGCTGCTAACAACTTTTATGTATGCAAACAAGAGCATTGTAAATCAGGTTTTTCTAAGAGTAAGTATAAAAAGAAACAAAAATTATTTTCTCTCTCTCTAGAATTACAGAGAAATAGTTTTCAAATAGTACATTAACTTGAGAGAAATAGGAATAGGATATTTTAATATCTCTGATACATTTAATTTCATTACTTAAATGACCTGTGATAAATTTGCTGTCCTGATGCCAAAGAACATCACCTTGTTTTCTTTGTGTGTTTGTGCTGCCTTGGTTTTTTTTTTGTTTTTTTTTTTTTTGAGACAGGGTCTCGCTTTGTAGTTCAGGCTGGCCCTGAGCTCACTATGGTGCCCAGGCAAGCCGCCGCAAACTCAGCAATCCTCCTGTCTCTGCCTCCCAAGTGCTGGGATTACAGGCGTGAGCCACCATGCCCGGCATTGTGGTATGCGGTGTTGATTGCTGGTGGGCGTGTCTCCACACCCAGCATTCTATGTGGTTACCGGGCATCGAACTCAGGTCCTTGTACTTGCGAGGCAGGCACCGGAACCACTGAGCTAACCCTCCGGCCCTGCCTTGTTTTGTTTTTGTATTTGGGATCAACTTGGGACTTGTGCTTGCAAGGCAGGTGGCACCAAACCACTGAACTAAATGCCCTGCCCTGCCCTGTCCTGGTATGTTTGGTTCCTAAAGAAAAAGCAGGATACTGAGACCCACCTGTAATCCCAGCACCCAGAAGAGTGAGGCAGGGTGTTCAAGGCCAGCCAGGATTACACAGTGAGTTTAAGGCTACCCTGAGTTACCCAGCGAGACCTGTCTTGAAAAAAACCACCACAGACAGACAAAAAAAAGAAAGAAAAGGATTAAAAGGCTTCGACCATACCATTTGATCTACTTGGCAAATGTCTTTATTTTTTTGTTTTGTTTTGTTTTTTGAGACAGGGTCTCGCTTTGTAGCCCAGGCAAGCCTTGAACTCAGCAATCCTCCTGTCTCTGCCTCCCGAGTGCTGGGATTACAGGCGTGAGCCACCACGCCTGGTTCTGTTTTTTGTTTTTTTGAGACAGGGCTTTGTAGTTCAGGCTGGCCCTGAGCTCACTATGTAGCCCAGGCAAGCCTCGAACTCAGCAATCCTATCTCTGCCTCCCGAGTGCTGGGATTACAGGCGTGAGCCACCATGCCTGGCAATGTCTTTGTTTTCAGTTAATCTGGACATAATAGGTAATAGAACCTCATTAAAAACTATTGCTGATGCACTGTAAAATTTTAAATACATAAATAAAAAGTGGCATTGAATAACTGCATATTGAACTGTTTGTAAGTTTCTCTTAAAGAAAATTAAATCCAAGGAGTTTTTCTATAATGTATGAGTCCTGGTCATATAAATCACTGGAAAACTAGGAAAAGTCATAAAATTTTACCTTGAGGCTACTTTAAAGGAAAGGACTAAATTTTTGTTCATGAGTTAATGCATTCTGACCTAGAAATTTGTACAGAACCTATCAAAATAAGCAATTCATGGTTTAAAACTAGTACAGGTACTAGATAAGAGTACTCTATCTGAAATGTTTGGTACCAGAAGTGTTAAGAATTTTTTTGTTTTTTTTTTTGAGACAGGGTCTTGCTTTATAGTTTAGGCTGGCCCTGAGCTCATTATATAGCCCAGGCAAGCCTCAAACTCAGCAATCCTCCTGCCTCTGCCTCCCGAATGCTGGGATTATGGGCATGAGCCACCATACCTGCCATTGTGATGTGTGGTTACCAGGGATAGAACTCAGGACCTTGCTAGGCAGACACCAAACCACTGAGCTAAATCCCCAGCCCAGTGTTAAGAATTTTTAAGATTTTGGAATATTTGGATATACATAATGAGATGTCTTGAGAATGAGATATAAATCTAAACACAGAATTCATACATTTTTAAAAATATACCTCACACACATAGCCCCGAAGTAGTTTTTGTTGTTGTTTTTTTAGATAGGGTCTCGCTTTGTAGTTCAGGCTGGCCCTGTGGCCCAGGCAAGCCTCGAACTCAGCAGTCCTCCTGCCTCTGCCTCCTGAGTGCTGGGATTACAGGCGTGAGCATCCCAAAGTAGTTTTATACATGTGTTTAGGGTGCCTCTGATCTCAATATGTGAGATCAGATATTGAATTTTCTACTTGAGGCTTCAGGTCACTGCTTAAATAGTTTGAGATTTGGAAAAATTTGAGATTTCCAGGTTTTGTATTAGGAGGCTCCACTTGCCTCCTAATAAGTAGGAGTAATTGTAGTAGTAGTAGTAGTAATTGAAATGTGACTTTCAGAGCAGTTGTAGCAGCACACATGTGTAATTTAGGTATGAGAGGCCAAGGGAAGAGGATTACAAGTTTGAAACCAGCCTAGCCAGCTTAATGAGACCTTGTCTCAAAAGGAGGGCTCTAGGGCTGTAGCTCAGTGGCAAAGCAACAGCCAGGTAAGATGAGGCCCTGTGTTCTCTACCACACCAAAAAAATACATAAAAAAGGATTAAACTATTAAACATTTATAAAAACAATTTTTGAAATTGTTTTGTGGAAGTGGTACAAAAAGTGAGCTGAGGGGCCAGAGATTTAGCTTAGTGGTTCCGTTGTGCTGCCTCGCAAGCGCAAGGTCCTGAGTTCGATCCTGGTGACCACATACAATGCTGGGTGTTGTGACTCACACCCACCAGCAATCAACCAGCAATCAGCACCACATTCCAGTGCCGGGCGTGGTGGCTCACACCTATAATCCCAGCACTCGGGAGGCAGAGGCAGGAGGATTGCTGAGTTCGAGGCTTGCCTGGACGACAGAGTGAGCTCAGAGCCAGCCTGAACTACAAAAGCGAGACCCTGTCTCAAAAAAAAAAAAAAAAAAGTGAGCTGAAAGGTAAAGACTACTTTGGGTGGGTGCTTTATGTCAGCCTGTAGATTTGGTTTCTTTAAAAACACAGTTTATATTTAACATAACGATGAAGAAAATTGTATTTTTATAATTCATTTACGTATAAGAACTGTATGTTTATGAAAGATAAATAAGAGAATGACTTGCAATGATGTAGAAGTTAACAGAAATAGTGTATTTTTATTAAGATTAATCTAGAAAAGCATTCTAAATAAGTCAGTCTAAGAAGTTTAATCATGTTTGAAATTCTGTTATAATTCAAAGTAATAAATCATAAAACTTTATTTTTCAGGACAGGTCCTCAAAGATTGAGTGTGCTTGGTTACTGGTATTCTTAGCAGGATCTTCTGTTCTTTTATATTATACCTTTCATTCTCAGTCACTTTATTACAGGTAAATTACAGTCCCAACTACGCATTTTTTAAGTAACCATATATTCCATAGCATTTTGCATTTATCTTACTGGCATATAATACTATGTTACAGTTCGATTTTTACTTGTCTTTTCATGATTCAGAGCTTTAAGAGAATCACACTTGTATCTTTAATGTCTTAGCATATACCAGGTTTTCAATAAATGTTTAAGTTTTTTGATTACTGAGTTTTTGTTCAGTCATTTAAGTACCATTAAGTGGTTATTATTTTTTTGTTTTTAGACATAAGACTCATTAAAAGAGCAGGTGATAAGTTTTCAGGTCAAGGGTTGTATTGTCCTGAATTTTAAGCTTTAATCAGATAATCCTTATTTCAGTGGAATTGGGGATATGGACAAATCTAGTATAGAATTTACAGGCAGAACAAGCAGACCTGAGAGAATGACCTCTAAGCAAGAATGACCTCTGAGCCAAGGCTTGGTGGCATATACCTGTCATCTCAGCACTCTGGGAGGCTGAGGCAGGACTGC
>PVIC010022146.1:16010-27898 GCA_004025085.1 Thryonomys swinderianus
TTGTTTTTTGAGACAGGGTCTCATTTTGTAGTTCAGGCTGGCTCTGAGCTCATTATGTAGTCCAGGCAAGCCTGGAACTCAGCAATCCTCCTGCCTCTGCCTCCCGAGTGCTGGGATTACAGGCGTGAACCACCATGCCTTGCATTGTGGTATGTGGTACTGATTGCTGCTGGGCATGAGTCACCAAGCCCAATACTGTTGTATGTGGTTACCGGGGATCAGACCAGGGACCTTGCACTTGCTAGGCAGGCCCTGGAACCATTGAGCTAAATCCCCAGCCCACAACTAGTATTTTAATGGGCTGTGGGAAGGAACTGGTTTTGAAATCAATTGTTTTCAGTAGGTTAAATATTAAGAGGTCAAGTAGAACTCTTGAAGTGGTCCTAGGTATGTCATGGCCCCAGAGTAGACATTTGATATATGGTTGATATTTAAAGCTACAGGTCTGGATAGACTAAGGAAAGAAAAGTGTTCAGTTGTAGATATCGCAACAGAGGAACAGCAGAGGCAACAAAAAAACCCACTAATATGAGAACAACTGCGGGTATGGTGTTAAAAAAAGTCTAGAAAAAGTGATTTGGGGGTGTAGCTTAGTATTGGAGCACTTGCCTAACAGGTGCTACGCCTTAGGTTTGATCCCCAGAACTATAAATAGAAAAACCTACAATGATAATTCAGGAAGGTACATAGAAAAAGAAATAAGCTTCAGATTTAGCAACGCAGAGGGATGTGGTGATCTTGACAAAAAACAATATAATGGAAAGAAGGGATGGAATTCTAATTGGCAGTGGTTAAGGAAAGTGTGGCAGATGTCTAGTACAGTATTAAGTTTTTAGTTTACAAGTCAGGAAAGTGTTAACCATAATAAACTAGGACGATTTCTTTCACTCCACCTCCCTGTACTTGGGATGATTGAATTCTAGGCCTTATGCATGCCATGCCAGCAGCTCTACCGCTAGACTACATCCCCAGCTCCTGGACTTCTTGTTCTTTATGAAAGGAAGATTTGAGGTGCAGACATTTTTTTTTTTAAAAGTCCTATTAAATGGTAGGACGCTTATCTGGCATGCACTGATTGGATCTCTAGCATGGCAAAAATAAGCTCCTTTAAAATGAGCAAAATGATGCTCTGTTTATCAGAACTCTGCCATTATGTTGCTAAATTCAAGTATTTTACATGTGAAAGTAAAATATTTTTAGCAAATTTAAAACTGATCAATACTTTACCTTTGTATACTGGTCTGGTAAATTTTGATGTTTTTCTTTCGGTAGCTTAATTTTCTTGAATCCTACATTGGATCATTTGAACTTCTGGGAAGTACTTTGGATTGTTGGAATTACAGACTTCATTCTGAAATTCCTCTTCATGGGCTTAAAATGCCTTATTTTATTGGTGCCTTCTTTCATCATGCCTTTTAAATCAAAGGTAAGAAACTAACTTAATGCTTTATCAGGAAGATGTTAACAAACCACATTAGTGTTACTTAATCTTCGTTTAAATGTATTTTGTGTAATTTTTCAGTCTGGTAAAATAACATGATTTTAATTACCTTCGTATCTAGCCTTACAACTCTTTGTTCAGACTTGAACCAAAATATTAAAATATTTGGATAAAATCAGAACCATATTTGTTTCAGAATGTCAAAATCAATCCACACACAATATATAAGAAAATAGCACATTCATAGTTCTCTAGGTCATTATCAGTTGATTGTGGACTACATGCAGTTGCTTGGTAGCTTCACTGATAATAAAAACAAGAGATTTGTTTGTTTGTTACCGGGGATTGAACTTGCAGCCTTTTGTTTGCAAGGTACCCCTAAACTAAATTCCCAGCCCACTTGTAAGTTTTTATAATAAACAAAATCATATAGGTTTACTTGTATATAAAAAAACATTTTCACTGTCATTCTTTAGAAATAATTTAAAAAGAAACCACACAGTGACTGTTAATAATGCGAGAAACAGGTCGAAACTATCAGTCATAATTAGGAAGACTAATTTCTTAGTTACTTGTATTACTATATCACATACTCATGATGTTTTCAGTCCGGTATTATTTGTACACTGCACTTACATAGTTTGGGTAGCTCTTACTTGTTTTTCTTTTTAGGGTTACTGGTATATGCTTTTAGAAGAATTATGTCAGTATTACCGAACTTTTGTTCCCATACCAGTTTGGTTTCGTTACCTTATAAGCTATGGGGAGTTGGGTAATGTAACTAGATGGAGTCTTGGAATATTGCTGGCTTTACTCTACCTCATACTAAAAGTAAGTAAAAATAAATTTTGTCATTATATAATGATTTATAATTATTAATTTTACATACTACTACTACTACTACTTCTCAACAGTCCCCCCCAACCCCATTTTCTGGTACTGGGGATTGAATTTAGGGCCTTGAACATGCTACAGAAGTGTTCTATAATTGAACTACATCACCAGTTTTTTTATTTTGAGGCAGGGTCTCCCTAAATTACTCAGGCCAACCTTGAACTTAAAATCTTTCTGCCTCAGCCTCCCAAGTAGCTGGATTACAGATTTGCTCTACCATGCCTGACTCCTTAACTGATTTAAAAAGTTTACCTTTGTATTTAGTTTGAAATAACAGCATATTCTATGTCCTTTTTTTGTTTTGTTTTTGAGACAGGGTCTCACTTTGTAGTTCAGGCTGGCTCTCAGCTCACTATGTAGCCCAGGCAAGCCTCGAACTCAGCAATACTCCTGCCTCTGCCTCCCAAGTGCTGGGATTACAGGCGTGAGCCACCACACTCAGCTCTATATCTATTTTAATATAAAGTGCTGGATATGGTGACATGTATGTACAATCTGAGCTATTTCAGAGGCTGAGGCAAGAGGATCATCAGTTCAAGGCCAGTTTAGTCAGCAGAGCCAGGCTTAAGTGCAGCATTTGTGGGGTTGAGGCATTAGGATTACCCATGTGAGCACAGCCTGGGCAACTAGCAATACTGTGTATGAAAATAAAAAAGACTAATGATGTAGCTCAGTGTGAAAGCCTTGAGATCAGTTCCTACATCAGTTCCCTCACAGAATATGGATGTAATGGTTCTCAGTTTTTTTGGGTGGAGCATGCACATAGCATGGAGTATCTAAGGGGGATGCATAAACAAGTGGAATGGAACATAACCACCCTCAATTGTAGTATCTGTCATACATATAATTCTCAAATTTGTGAAATATCTCACTTACCTTATGCCTATCATTTCAACATAACTGCTCTTGAACTTTAAATACTAATAAATGAATTAGATAAAAGTTGTTATATTTGACAGGTTAAGAGTTGGCTGAAATCTGGAAATAGAATATTCTGTAGATTTGAAATATATTAAAATAAAATGATTAGATATGATATGCAGTTAGCAGAATTTGACGTTATAAACCTTTTACCTTTGGTCTTTGGGTTTAGCAGACAGATTCTTTGAACTAATTATCTGTTATTTCCTTTTTCAGATTTTGGACTTTTTTGGACATTTGAAAACTTTCAGACAGGTTTTATGTATATTTTTCACACGACCAGTAAGTATTTTTTATCAAATGAAGAAATACACTTTTTACCTTTCTTTATAATAAAACCTTTTAATTTAGCAGGTTTGTAAGTATAGATTGCATAAGATGACCTTTCTTTTACTCTGGAATAATTTTCTAGTACTTTGGCCTTTGGATGTAAGATTTAGGAATTTTAGTTGTATGATCGAGTTCTTAAACTGCACATTGAACCTACCCACTAATTATTGGAGTGCTTTATGTATTAGAATGTGCCTATCACTGCAAATCATTTGACATTTTAAAGGATTTCTTATTAACACTTTATGTTTTCATGAACTTTTTTTCTTTTTCCTTTTTTAATCCACAAATAGTAGGCTTGGGTATTTTCATTAATTTTCTATGCAGCTTCTATGAAAATGCTTCCACTATTGTTTTCCTTTTAATTGAATTCCTTATTGGTACATTTTATATACATCTCACAATCACACATAACATTGGGGAATTTGTACCAGTATATGACACAACTTAATTCTCATTTTTACCCATATCCCTACCCACTACTGTTTTTTTTTTTCTTTTTTGAGACAGGGTCTCGCTTTGTAGTTCAGGCTGGCTCTGAGCTCACTATGTAGTCCAGGCAAGCCTTGAACTCAGCAGTCCTCCTGTCTCTGCCTCCCGAGTGGGGATTACAGGCGTGAGCCACCATGCTCAGCACTGTGGTATGTGGTATTGATTGTTGGTGGGCCTGAGTCTCTACGCCCAGCATTGTATGTGGTTACCGGGGATCGAACTCAGGACCTTGTGCTTGCAAGGCAGGTGCCGGAACCACTGAGCTAATTCTCTGGCCCCCCACTATTGTGTTTTTGAGGAAAGCCCATTGCCAAGAGTCATGTCCCTTATAGTTTTCTTTTTTTTCTTTTTTTAGACAGGGTCTCCCTTTGTAGTTTAGGCTGGCCCTGAGCTCACTATGTAGCCCAGGCAAGCCTCGAACTCAGCAATCCTACTGTCTCTGCCTCCCAAGTGTTGGGATTACAGGCGTGAGCCACCACGCCCAGCACTGGGTTTGTGGTATTGATTGCTGGTGGGCGTGAATTACCACGCCCAGCATTGTATGTAGTTACCAGGGATCAAACTCAGGACCTTGCGCTTGCGAGGCAGGCACCGGAACCAGAGCTAAATCTCCGGCCCCTCTTATAGTTTTCTTACTGGAAAGAATTTCCCCCATTACTCAATTCTCTGTGTACAAATAAGTCCACAGCATGGATTTTAATTATTGAGACACCAATGTCAATTATAAACTTGATTTTTTGCAGTTCTATCGAACCTGCCTTACAAAGTGCAAAGGTGTCACAGAAAAGGCTGATAAGACTATTTAGTAGCTTCAAATGTTCCCAGTACCAAAAAGTGATCACATTTCAGTGCTTGATCTTTAGCTTTGCAGACTGTTAAGGCCTTAAATAGTTATTTGGTGTAGGCTTCTGGGGACTGATTTATAAGAATTCAACCTAATAATATACTGTTAAAAAAGGATTGTCTACAAGCGATCTATACTCACTGGCCAGGACATCCTTCTTTGTCTCTTTATTGTAGTATAGGTGATTAAGTCCAGGACCTTCCCACTGAACTTTATGATTTGCCCTTTCAAAACATTATTTTGAGGTAGGGTGTTGCTAAGGTACTAAATTAACCAGGCTGGGCTCAAACTGTGATCCTCCTGCCTCTGCCTCCAAGTGCTATGATTATAGGCATGCACGACCATGTCTTAGGGCATCTGTTCTTGTAATACAGAAACAAGTTTTGCTAAACCTTAGAGAAGATGTAATAAAATTCAAAGAGCTTAGCCTTACATTAATTCAGTTGACTATATAATCATCACACATTTTACTATAGTTGATCTAGTAAGATTTATACTGAAATACCCTGAAAACTCTGTGAGATGGGCTCAGTGGTAGATGACCCAATACTGTTTAAAAAATTTTTTTTAAATCTCTCATGGTCTTCCTGACGTAAAGTACTGAGTAGTTATCATTGACATTTTATTCCACAGTTTACCTAAGATATCCCAAACACATATACTCAAGTTCTTTAACTTTACCAGGAAAATGGTTGTCACCATCAGGATAAATCTTCATCTCAAGGGTGAAATGCTAGACGAGTGATGCTTTAAAAGCTTGTCTGCATAAATAGCTTCAGTGTACTTTGCTAAATAATCCTTTACTGAAGAGAAGCAGCCAAGATCATTTAACAGTATCCTGACTTAACCCTGTAACTTTTAACGTCCCTAGTCTCAAAATAACTTTTAATTTGGAGGTATGTGTTAAATTAAGATAGCATCTCACTTTGTATTTCAGGCTGATCTTCAGCCAGTGATTCTTCGCCTCAGCCTCTTTTCAACTGCTGGGGTAGTGTAACAGGTGCCTCAGAGGGTAGTAGTTTTGGTACATCAAGAGTAACAAATGTAACAGTCACTCTGGGCAGTGGGTCTGTACATCCTATAACAGAGAAATCATGCAAATGAAGGTCCTGGTGTAGTTTTGCCCTCAAGCATCACAACATGTGGAACCAGTGGGCTCTTTGTTGTTATAGGAGGCAAAGATAGGATTATGTCTGAATATGCCATAGCCAGCCTGTGGGCAGGAAAACCAGGCATTATCATAGTTTTAATTGTGAAATTATTTTTCTCCAAAATTATATAGAATTGCTCCCAAAACCTAGCTAATTTTTAATATTTTATCCCTTGAAGTTCAATTTGTTACCCCTAGACATTTAGTACAATAATTTTAGATGATTTCATGTTGTCATATTTTACTTGTTCCCATTAACTGCCTTTTCTTCATCACTTCTTCCGAAACCTAATCTCTTATGTAACATTTTGATTCTCTCAGATTTCCTTGAGTGTCCTTAAACTGTCACATTTAAAGACTAAATAACTGCTGAATTTGGTAATGAGGTTAAGAAGTTAAGGAGATCAGAAATTGTAGGACAATAGAATAAAATAAAATTCAGAGAACTGCACTCTTGTTCAGTTAGGTTTAATGACAGTTATCCTATCCCAGTGACATCTTGCAATTAAGTTTCTTTGTAAATTTTGCTTTATGAAATCGTTATAACTAGAGATAATTATTTTACTAGTACCAGACTGGTTTTGAAACCTCCATACTGAAAGGACACCTTGGAGACCTTTCAGAAAATAGATTCCTGATCATATCATAGGTGTCTGTGCCTATCAAATGAAATGTCTAGTGTGGAACATAGATGCCTTGTTATTAAACCCTATACCTGAGGTTGAACTTAAGAGACTTCACACATGCTAGGCAAAGTTCTATGTTTAGCCACATCCTTATTTCTAAAGCTCTTCACATGACATACATCTTAATTAGGCATCCTCTGGACTGACTGTATGAACTACTGCAGGAGGTAGTAGACTTGCTTTGGCAATCCTGGGTAATAGCATACATATAGATTTTATAATAATGAATTTTAGATTGCTTAGTCTTAAGACATTTGTGTTGAATTTGAAGTACTGGTATCATTTGGGAATGCAGTGGCTTTAAGTCTTCCATAGTCCTGTTATGTACTATTTAATGATTTTGCCTTGAAGTAAAGTGCTGTCCTGCATTATGTGGTTCTTCTATGAAGTTTGTGTCCTACAGGAAAGTTTTGAAATGCTGGGTTCCAGGGAGATTTGAGAAATAAAAAGTATAAATCTATCTGAGAAATACATACAAATACGTATTTGAGGAACAGTAAAGAAATTTACAGCTAAATAAAACTTACCTTCATAGAGTTATGGAGTACCTGCCAGCAAGAGGCAGTGTTCAGATATGGATGATATTTGTTCGATATGTCAAGCTGAATTTCAGAAGCCAATCCTACTCATCTGCCAGGTAATATATTTTTAAAACTGAATATAGCACTTTACTCAAATCACATTTGTATTTGTCATATAGCAAAAAAACCCCTACAGTATACAGAAGGTAGGCTTCAGAGTACACTGTACTAATAATTTACTCATGACTAGGCCCTTGCTCAATTGGCTAAATCCTGTCCATCACATTGATATTTTTATGCAGAGGTGTATTTTTAAGTTAATATTATTAGTAGTAGTACATTTTAGACACACAAAATCATCACATTCATCATAGCAGGGGGTATATGAAGGAGGAAGTAATTTCACTGGCAGATTGGATACCAAAGTGATTGGAACACAGGTGTTTTTCTTTTTTTTTGAGACAGGGTCTCATTAGTTCAGGCTGGCTCTGAGCTTACTATGTAGCCCAGGCTATCCTCAAACTCAGCAATCCTCCTGCCTCTGCCTCCTGAGTGCTGGGATTACAGGTGTGAGCCACCACACCTGGCATTGCGGTATGTGCTTACAAGGGATCAAATGCAAGACCTTGTGCTCGGGAGGCAGACGACAAAATCACTGAGCTAAATCCCTGGCCTGGAACACATTAAAAAAAGAAAAAAATTGGGCTGGAGGGTTAGCTCAGTGGTTCCGGCGTCTGCCTCGCAAGTGCAAGGTCCTGAGTTTGATCCCCGGTAACCACATACAACGCTGGGCGTGGAGACTCAGGCCTGTAATCACAGCACTCGGGAGGCAGAGATAGAAGGATTGCTGAGTTTGTGGCAGCTTGCCTGGGCTCCATAGTGAGCTCAGGGCCAGCCTGAACTACAAAGTGAGACCCTGTCTCAAAAAAAAAAAAGAAAAAAATTGAATGCTGGTATTGTAGGATAGTACATTTTATCTGGTCCTGGAATGTGTAAGACTCGTTATGTCAGTTATTGCCTTAAAGACTATTTAAAAATAGGTAAATTAAGGCTGGTTGTGTAATCTTAGCCCTCAGGAAGCTGAGACAAGAGGATTGCCTAGAGCTTAAGGCAGCATGGGCTACATGTGAAGCCCTGTCTCAAAAAAACACAAAAGGGTAAATATATAGTAAAGTCAAAAAAATACTAGTGGCTCTGTGGCTAAAACCACTGTCTTTGAATGTGTCATACTTTTGCAATTTTCCTCATTTATAAAATGTAAGGATTAGTACTAAAATCCCTTGCAGCCCTAGAGAATATAACTCTGTATATATAAAATGTTTATCAATTATAAAATCTGGGTTTTTAAATCTCTTACAGCATATATTTTGTGAAGAGTGTATTACCTTGTGGTTTAACAGAGAGAAAACATGTCCACTGTGCAGAACTGTGATTTCAGACCGTATAAACAAATGGAAAGATGGAGCCACTTCATTACATCTTCAAATATATTAAATGATATAAATTATTAAGGCCACAAAATATTAATTTAGTTACAGTGACTAAATTATGGTGGTAAAGGCATTAGAATGCATTTTCAGGACTAGATGAAAAATGTTTTCAAATCATTTTAGAATTTTACAAGGGTTCTATGTGTAATTCACTTCATCAAGAGTCAGTGAAAGAACCCTGTTTTAAAAGTATTCAACCTATTGATAACGCAATTTATATCCTTATTTGACATGTAATTGCTGTGTTAAATTGTAAGTATGTTTTCTTATTATCAAAACAGCAATTAGAAGCTAGAATTATTGTTTGAAAGGAATTCAGGTGTTCTTTCCTGACACTGTTTTCAGAATAAAGAATATTTTTCACAATATTTTAAGATATATAATCCAAAAGAATTTTCAGTATTGACTTTTATAATTGCCATTCTCAAATTGCTTAAAATTTTCATAAAATTTGTATTTTTAAATGAAATTTCTAAATAATATATTTTACTTGTAATCACCACTTTCCAAATAAAGATTAGTTTACTGAGGATATTTTATATTGCATTCTCTGTAATACTAGTAACCAGTGAGAATAAATGATTTAAATTCATTTATTTGTGGACCTTCTACTTGCTTCCTGCCATCCATACTAATGTTCATAGTCTTGCTTTCTGTACTGCACCATGAACATCTTTTTTTGTTTGTTTGTTTTTTGTTTTTGAGACAGGGTCTTACTTTGTAGTTCAGGCTGGCCCTGAGCTCACTGTGGTGCCCAGGCAAGCCGCCACGAACTCAGCAATCCTCCTGTCTCTGCCTCCCGAGTGCTGGGATTACAGGTATGAGCCACCACGCCTGGCACTTTGGTACGTGGTATTGATTGCTGGTGGGCGTGAGTCTCCATGCCCAGCATCATGTGGTTACCGGGGATCGAACTGAGGACCTTGCGCTTGCGAGGCAGGCTCCGGAACCACTGAGCTAACCCTCCGGCCCACCATGAACATCTTGAATGTTACATTCACGTGAGGTCTGGGGATACAGCTTAGTAGTGGAGAGCTTACCTCACTTGGATGGTTTTGATCCCTACCACCAACAAACAAAATCAACTCCATAAAATCTTTAAAAAGAATATCTTTATAACTAATCTCCAGAAGTTTTGAAATCCTGAGTCACCATTAATTGGAATAGTAAAATGTACACTTCGGGGATCAGCCTTGGGTTTCATGCTCATGCTCAGGGGATGGGGGGTCTTAAACTAGTAAAATCAATAAGCTTTTTGGGTTATGTGTTTTGTTTGCTTCTGGGTAATTTGTGCAGAGTGGTGGAAAAAAGAATGAGACACTTTCTCTTTCCCTGTTACCTAAAAGATTCTGCTATCCAGAACAGAATTTTTTTTTTCTTTTTGAGACAGAGTTTCACTTTGTAGTTCATGTTGGCCTTGAACTCACTGTGTAGCCCAGGCTGGCCTCAACTCTGGCAATCCTCCTGCCTCTGCCTCCCAAGTGCTGGGATTACAAGGCTGCATCACCGTATCTGGCTCTAAAGGGCTGCTGCTGGTTATATCTAACTTGAACAGCACTTGTGGCAATTTCTTTATTACCATCTGATAATTTCTACACAGAACAGAGTACAAAAGAGAAGTTAGGAGAAAGAAGACAAATATGCAGTGCTGAGAAGACAAACACTAATAAACTGCTGCATGTGTTAATAAAGTAACTAACTGACTACAGATGTTACTTTTATGCCTGTATCTACCCAAATTGACAAGTCACCTTAGGAAGTTTTACTTTTCCCCATGTAAATACTGCCTGGCTCTTAATTTCTGTTTCTATTCATTCATCACAACTTTCTTAGCTACTTTGAGAACCACTGCAAATATTTAAACAAGCTTACTTAGTCTTAAATCATTTTCCTGATTTGGTGAAACTTAGTTGTATTATTTAGGTATATGGCAAAGGATAGGCGAGGAAAGCAATTTGGTATCAAAATTTGGCTGTGAAAGACAGCTGAAAGGATTTCTTGCTCAGAACACAAGTGCAGCATTCATCACTATTATAATAACTACTTGCCACATCTACTCTAATGGTTATTCAGACAGCTTTGTTTCTCTATATGATTAAAATGACACTTGAATTGTGAGTTTGGGGTAGACAAAGAATTAAAAATGGAGAGGGCTGAGGATTTAGCTCAGGGGTTCTGATGCCTGCTTTGCAAGTGCAAGATCCTGAGTTCAATCCCAGGTACCCCCCCAAAAAAGAAAAATATAATAGAACTCTGCCATTCATTCACAATGGTGATCAACTGGAGGTGTTTCTGCACTCCTATGTTCTAGTCCTTCACCTCAGAGAAAGGGAAATATAGTTCAAACCCAATTATCTGTGAACTCAGATCATGCCCTCTAAAACCTTACTGTACCAGCATTATTGAGAACTTCTGTAAGCGAAAACCACTATCTTGACCATTGTGATATAGATTAAGTGGTTTACACAAATGCCCATATTATAGTGGATATGAGATAGTAGTTAAAACAGATTTTTTTTTTTTTTTTTTTGCTTTTTGGAGACAGGGTCTTGCTTTGTATTTCAGGCTGGCCCTGAGCTCACTATGGTGCCCAGGCAAGCCGCCGCGAACTCAGCAATCCTCCCGTCTCTGCCTCCCGAGTGTTGGGATTACAGGCGTGAGCCACCACGCCCAGCATTATATGTGGTAACCGGGGATCGAACTCAGGTCCTTACGCTTGCGAGGCAGGCGCCGGAACCACTGAGCTAACCCTCCAGCCCATAAAACAGATTTTTGCATTATTACTTTATACATATGTGTCACAAGTGCAGTTTAGAAGAGTGGCTTAGTGACACAAGCAGGTGTTCCTAGTGTTTTATGTAACACCAGCTTCTATGCAGTGTCACATGAACTTTTTAAAAGTAAAATCTTTCATAACTTGAAAATCAAAGATGTGTAACATCTAATAAAATCAGTACTAAAACTTGTTATATATTTAAACAGCTTCAATTTCTCAGCAGAAATTTTTACAAATGTCATTCCTTACAAACATAGTTTATTAAATATGAGAACTTGAACACATTTGACATGTTAATAAAACTGTACACCTGTTATTTCCTCCCTTAAGATAAAAATCACTT